>SCDY01001261.1:0-61383 GCA_004143825.1 Drosophila micromelanica
GTCCTAAATATTGATTTTACATTCGAAATATATCCATTTTGGAAAATTAAATTTTTTTTGATTTTTTTGTCAAAAAAGCATGTACTCCCCCCTTGTTAATTTTCGAAAAAAAATTTTTTCAAATTTTAGAATTGCGAATTTCTGTTTTTAATCGATTATATTTGTCATAATTAGCAAAAAAAACAACATTAAAGGTGATTTTGGGGGGGTCAAAATTTTGGTCAAAAATCATGCCAAAATTTACAAAAATGTTGACATGTAAAGTTCTCGGATCCCTTACTCTCAAATTTCAAACTCCCATAACTTTGTCAAAAATTAACCGATTTTCAAGTTCGAGGGCATTTTGATCATGATTTGTCCTAAATATTGATTTTACATTCGAAATATATCCATTTTGAAAAATTAAATTTTTTTTGATTTTTTTGTCAAAAAAGCATGTACTCCCCCCTTGTTAATTTTCGAAAAAAAAATTTTTTCAAAATTTAGAATTGCGAATTTCTCTTTTTAATCGATTATATTTGTCATAATTAGCATAAAAAACAACATTAAAGGTGATTTTGGGGGGGTCAAAATTTTGGTCAAAAATCATGCCAAAATTTACAAAAATTTTAACATGTAAAATTCTCGGATCCCATTTCTCCTAAATTTCAAACTCCCATAACTTTGTCAAAAATTAACCGATTTTCAAGTTCGAGGGCATTTTAATCATGATTTGTCCTAAATATTGATTTTACATTCGAAATATATCCATTTTAAAAATTAAATTTTTTTGATTTTTTTTGTCAAAAAAGCATGTACTCCCCCCTCATTAATTTTCGAAAAAAAAATTTTTTCAAAATTTAGAATTGCGAATTTCTGTTTTTAATCAATTATATTTGTCATATTTAGCATAAAAAACAACATTAAAGGTGATTTTGCGGAGGTCAAAATTTTGGCCAAAACTCATGCCAAAATTGACAAAAATGTTGATATGTAAAGGTCTTAAATACTATTGCTCGCATATTTCACACTCTCATACTTTACTCAAAAGTGAACAGATTTTCATGTTTGATAGCTTATTGATCATGATTTGGCCTATAGATTAATTCTACATTTAAAATACAAAATAAAATTGAAAATAATATTATTTGGATGTTAAAAACAAACTTTCAGTTATGAAGGGAGAAATAAAAAGCTTTTGGTCAGCGCGATGATAAACGCCCCGCAATTACAGTTGTCGACGTCATTGCGACGAGTTCGTTCGTCATGAAACTTTCGCTTTCGGACAATGTCGGTCATTTGCATATGACAAACAGACGGAGCGGCAAACAGATGGACGGACATTCGGAGGGCAGCTGCATTTTTGTGAAAAGCGTGTGGGAGCTACATTTTGGCCACTTGAATCACCTGCAGAGCTTGAGCGATCTTTACAGATCTGGCAGGCACATATCATAATTTTTTGTACGGACATCACGAGACTGCGCTCATTTGTTCCGATTATCAACGGCTACAATCACGACCCGAAGTTCGAGTGTTGCTCCTTGACCAGGTGCATGTGATTTTTACCTGAACTTTCACATGCAATTGTCAGTGGGTTGGAGTCGTGCAACTAATAAGCGCTGTTTAATAAATGCTGGGTGTGTGCAGATTATGAGATTTGGCCAAAAGTTGAAACGTGCCCAGAAATTAGCGGACAATGATCCTGCTGATCGTTGATTAGCTAACTGGCCGAACTGCCCAAACTTTATAATTTATGGCGAAAGTGCAAATTGGCTGGGCGCATTCACTTTTTATTAAAGTATTCAAAAACACATAAATATACAATATATATTACGTATATACGATGCAAATTTGGATGATGTTTTGTTTATATTTGTAGTTATTGATAGCATATTTGTCTCAGTCTGCCCTGCTATATATTTTGGTTTTATGCGAAGCTTCACTTTTGTCATGTCCAAAACGTCAATTTGGTTTTATTATATTGTTAACACTCTTTATGGTTGGCAAATTTATGCCAAATGACAACTGGTGAAATTTTTGTCACATTCGCTTGCATAAGTTTTATATTTTCAATAGATAGATACCTGGCATACCATTTAGATATCGTAACTTTAAGGAGGCTTAAAACTCCTCCTATTTCATTTTCCTATTTCCTTTTCTAACCACGTCAAATAGTTCAAAAATACAAAGTACTTAAGTAAAAAGCATTACGTTCAAGCTAAAATTTACATTTAACAGTATCTAATTTAAATTAATCACAAAGACTTTTAAATAACTTAAGGGTAAGTGGAATAGAAAACGAGAGGGTGACATGAAAATTTCCCACAGTCAAAGCCGTACAATGTACAATGAAAAACGAAAGCGATGAAGTAACTGAAACTGAAACTGAAGTCTGCTCTTGCGCACAGATCTTGCACTTAATTTCCATAGAAAAGTTGCACAATTAAGCAGTCGGTACACAAGAAAAAAAAAGAATCATTAATTGCTGCACACTTCCCCAGGCGAGTGGGCGAGTGTCAGTTAGTAAGAGCCGTTTTGAAAGATGACCAAGTTCCACTTCTTGTTGTTGTTGTCGCTGTTGTCCCGCATGCACAATGACTTCAAGCGACGTTTTGAACTTTCCCAAACTTCTGGACAAGCTGTACAATGGAAAAGCTCTTGCTCTTGTAATTTTTTATTTTTTGTTTCTTATATTTTATTGCTGCCCGCAAAGATTTATAGGAAACAAGCAGCGCCGGACCCTCGAGAAGCGAACAAAAAACGAAAGTTCCACGCTGCAAGTGTTCGAAAAGCAACTGAATTTTCTTTCACTGCGCATTGATAGTAAACTAAAAAACAAAAAACAAAAAAACAATTGAAAGGTACTTGGTTGGGTAAACAGTGCCCCACGTTGCAGCCCAAGTTGCCACCGTCTCAATTGCTGCTGTTCTGAGATCAGACAATGGGTCTGTCAATATCTTCTACTGCAATCGCACAATATAAACACCAAAAACAACAAAAACTTGAAAACTTCTTTAACGCTTTCGGGGCAACTGTTCATTAATTTGATCGCATCATTTTGAAAATTCAGCCCGAGGAAATTACGTCTCATCCGGTAATTATTGGTTTGCCTGACCCTTAAATCTTGATAGATAGATCTTCGACATGTGTAACTACACATACAAATTCACACACACACTTAAAGCTTTGCTGTGGCAACCCGCGTTTTCTCAGCGCCGCCAGCTCAAATGAATTTGCTGCGATAAGATGTTCAACCTTTTGTCTACAGGTGTATTTAATATTTCCACTGATGCTACAATATGGGCGACTTAATTGTAATTTACTTGGGATGATGAAGTGTTGAGACATTACCAAATGACGGCGGATTTAGAAAGCCAACAAGAAGTAATCTGAAAAACAAATGACTTTATCCGAAACTTGCAGGGAAATCTACAAAGAATGTAATTGGACGTAACAAATGAATGATTAATCAGCATGATCAAAAATTGCTTTAGTCGTTAATTTTAGGATGATAATAACATAACTTTATTTTCCGACAATAAATCGAAATATGTCTTAAAAATCGGGTTGATTTTGACAAGAAGATTTAGCTTTGAAGTTTCTACAAGAAACAAGACCCACCAAATAAGAAATGAAGAGAGGAGCTAATGAGTTCCCACCCAGCATTTATCACATAGAAATAGGTGTTATAAAAACTTCTACAAGTATTAATGCATTTTCATTTGAGCACCAACGAGTGTTTGCGCAGTTTTTTTGAATGGTAAATAAATATAAAGTTTCGCTTTCTAATTAATTGCCTGAGCTGAACCGCCTACACAAAGTAGCTGCGAGTCTGTAAAAATATTTTCCCTTTTTTAATTTTCGCCAATTAAATGGCCACACAATTTAATATATGAAAAAAGAGATGATTACATTGTAAAAGCTAAAGAAATGCCGCCCTGTCCAACACGGAAGTTGAAAGACTGAAAAGCAGAAAAAATTCTGTGAAAGGTGCAAAAATATAAAAAAGTGCAAATAAAATTGTACGGGCAATGAAGACGAAAGTTGTTGCGCAAATAAAATGATGATAAATCGCCAAATACAAATGAAATAATAGTGCAATTAGTTAAAGCGACGACAACAGAAATAGCATACAACAAAACAACAACAACAACAAATATGCAAAAGTTTCGCCCATTTATTCGGTCCCTGTTGAATAACATTTGCGTAATTAATTTTAAGTGCGCTGAGCTCCAAATTAAATCATACGTGTTCCTCGCAGAGGGGGGAGGGGGTAGCCACAACCGGACCCTTTCCCGGCCATTGACACGTGCTAACCGAAATCGTTGGCGATTTGTTGTTTGCGTCTTTTTCTAAAAACCATCACGGACAGTGGCTGCTGCTGCTGTTGCTGCTGCTGCCTAATTCGAAGCTCGTTATGTTTGCATTTGTTAACGTGTCATACATTAGTTAGTTAACAAACATTGTAAGTGTATGTGTGTGTGATATTTGTACTTGTTTCTGCTCACTTTCATTTCTAATGCGCCGCTGTTGTAGTTTCTTTTCTTGGTATGCCCTTGCCAAAAGATATTACAACTTTCACACGACGTTTGCAACATGCAGCAAACTGAAGATTTTGTTAGCTTAAATAATATTTATTATTATTGGTATTGTTTATTTACTGAGTTAAACAGCACTCCACCCACTAAATGTATTATTATATAAAATCGATAGGGATATTCTCCCACCCAAAGATAAAAGAGATTAATGCAAATTTCCTGATTTTCAGATTAATGCGTTAAGAACAAGTTAGAATCAAAAGATATAAATTTTTTAATATTTCACCCAACGTACTTTTTTGAGCTTACAATTGAATCCAAAATTTAAGAGTATTTACATTGTCGTTGCCTTTAAAATATACTTCTAACATTTCGTTTATTTAATATTCGTTTGTATTTAAAATAAACATATCTGTCACTTGCTAAAAGTGAAATTATTGTCGATTTTTTAAGCCTCTTTTTTATGTTGCACATCTTTGTACGGTAGCTGCAAACTTACTGACTGGAAATCGAATACCATTGAATTTCTCGCCCTTGCGCTGAACTCTTCAACTTTGAAATACGCCGCAAATGAACTCAAGAGCTAAGCTATTTAACGTCTAAAAATGGAAAGTGGAGTTCAAAGACGGATAATGATGACTTGGCTGTCAGATCACGAAATTTTGTTGGCAAAATATGTTGGCTCAGTTTAGCTGGCAATTAATCACAAGGGCGTTGGCAGCTCAAAGTCATTAATTAGGTTTTCAGCTTTGGCAAAGATTCGAAATACATTTCGGTCATTCATTCAAACTGGTTGTACTTTCGTTTTCAACAGATTCGACAGAGCCCATCAAATCTGAAATCTATACAAAATACAAGGAAGACCAAACTTAAAAAAAAAACCACCCATTCAGTGGGCGTTGTTTTTGGTTGTTAACAACTGTTACGATTTGCCCCTGGGCTAAACCTATATCATGTTTTACACCTGACTTTGGCATATTCAACCAAACTTCACATTTTTTGTTTGTTTTTGCCTTTTAACGCCCACTGAAATCAAGCTATTGACAAGGCCACGCCTCTAGCCACAGCAGCCCCTTTCACACAGCTGCCTGCGATGATTGGCGGAATCTTAGAAATTTAATTTCACACACTTGTCGCTAATTATGCAGATGTTATTACCGATCGATCGTCCACTAGCTCCCCGCAGCTCGATGCGCAAAATAGTTGCGCAGCGGTGATCAAAAAACTGAAGGCAAAAAATAAACAAAATTTCATCGCGATGATGGATCATCAGCAAATTATAAATTATATGTGAACTTCAGTAAAGATTTGACCATTGGAATTTTCCATTGTCTTTTTTTAAGCAAAACAAAACCAAAGTAAGACCTCAACATTTTTGAGAATAAAGCAGAAGAAAGCATGAAAAATGTCACCTAATATATATATATAATATATTTATTAATGTTTAAGATCGTTAATCGATTGGACAGACCGTGTAAACTGTAGTTAATTAAGCGCTTAAAATTCATTTGGGGAGATAACAAAATGTTTATAATTTATAAAAACAATAAAATACTTATATTTATAATACCTATAATATAATGATTACTATATATATTTAATACAGATTATTAAAATATTTTTGTGAATATTTCACATATCTAAATTAAAGCTGTTTCTTTTTATAAATAAAAACTTTGAGTTCAGCTTAATTAAAATAAACAAATACCTGAATTTATGTATTCGATATGTTTTCAATCAAAACTGTGGCTCATTCATTAATTCAAATGGTTTCAAATGCTTATCGAAAGGCATTTATTCATTTCCTATACTGTTTATCCAACAAGCCATCTGCTTTCGATTATATAATTCCCCAGCTAGCGGCGTCAACAAAGCTAAAGTCGAGCGCAGAATAGCTGCAACTAACTTAACTAAATTGTGGCCGATTCGTTTTAGACCAAGTTTGTGTTTTATTGGAAATATTTTTTGTATTTTTTTGTAATTTGGCACCTTTCTGGCTTTGTCTAAGTGAAAGCGATTCGTTTGCCAGTTGTTGGCATTGTTTTAATTTTACTTGGCTCTAAGCTTAAATCATTTAAATTATAATCAGTCAAATTTATGTTGCGAGTGTTGTAATATCCGCCAAGCGCCATAAATCGCGTGCGCCGTAACTAATGATGAAGCCTGGGAACGAGAATTGTCTGAAGAGGTGTGAAAGTACACGGAGTTGAGGTTCTGGCTGTTAAGATAAACTGTGGCTGTGTGCCACCCACGTGCCCGGCATGTTCAAATCGCAATGTTTTCCATTTCAATGGGTATGCGGCCGCGGTCTGACCGCAAGAGCAAATAAAAAATCAAAAAAAAAACGAAACACGAAAAGAAAACAATCACAAAACAAAGACAACAACGGCGTCGACAATAACGAAAGTGAAATTCTACACAAAGATCGTGGTAGAGCTGCACGCTTGACCAGCCAAGTGCCCGGCCCTGGCACCGGCTGAGCGCGACTTGGCCAAGCTCGGGCTATGCTAATGCTTATACATTTGTTTTTTTTTTGCTAGGCCAAGCCCCGAAACAAGCGGCAACTGCAGCGGCTGCAGCGTGTCCAAAGACGTTGACAAACTAAAGTCAGTGAAATTTGGGTCAAGGAAATGCCAAACGACAGGTTAGAGGCCCGCAAACACACACGCACACTCGCACAGATAACAGTTATTGCTGCGCTTGTTAGCAATTTTGAAGTGCACTAATTGCCAAGTTTGTGTCTTGAGTCTTTTGTTATTGACTGCGAACGGATCTGCGGCCGAGCCGATAACCTTGCTTAATATGCAGCCCGATATCGGAACGTGCATATATCGCGGCACGTAAATCGTGTGCCCAGTAGGCGAAAGCTGGGCTGGAAAACTTATGTACAGAGCCGGTGACACAAGCACAGGCTGTCAAATTGCAATTATGCGCCGACTTTAACAGTGGCTTAACAGCACGCTGTTAAGCTGTTAACTAACGGACGGTCGGCAGCTCTTAACCGCTAGCCGGCGCTGTAAACCGTTTCAGTTGAGTTTGAAACGCGCACGCGTACGGACGTTGCGAGCGCGCACACACACACACACACGCACAGAGAAAGCACAAGACGTTAACAGGCATGAAAAGCCGAATCAGTAGCCAAGTAGAAGCCGAAATAGAAATGTTTACCATTTAAGCGTCTCGAGCGCGCGCGTCATACAAATACTCGCACGTACAAGTCTCTCTCTCTCTCTCATTCTCTCTCTCTCTCTGTTGGTGTTGCTCTCGCGCTAAAGTGAAAGTTTTGCCATACAAAAGTGGCAAAGGTCCGTTATCTGCTCGGCCAGCGCTGGCAAACGGGCAACGCTGACAATCAGACACACGCGGAACGTTCAGTTGACCGGACGCATGGCGCTTGACTTGGTCAAGTAGCGACAACTTTTGTACTGTGTGTGCAACTGTAAAATACGCCGACAAATAATAAACAACAGTGCTGTCTTTAATTAAATACTCAACAAAAAAAAATATATTATTTATTTAGTGTGTTACAGTTACATAGTTGTTCTTTTTCGCAAAACGCTTGATTAAAAAATCAGAATTCTTTGATTCGGTTATCAAAGACAAAGCTCGTGCATGACAAAACGCGTTCGTTGCCCAAGTCTTTTGTTTCGCGTAGCGGTACATTTTGTATACAGCGTGTGCGCGCGTCAGTTTTCAATTACAACATCCAGCATTTAGTTTTCGCACTGTCTACTTTAAACCCTAACTAAGTGGAAATTGCTGCCAGACCGAGAGTCTAGCCGGAGTAGTGTCCAGTGACGACCGACGACCGACGACCGGACGACAGACGGAAACATGTTTAAGTGGGTTATGCCGGCGTCAGCGTTAGCGTCGCGCACAGGCGCGACCACAACAACAACAATAGCAGCAACAGCAAACACTGCAACAAGAACAGCAGCAACAACAATCACAACAACGATAACAAAACGGCAACTACTTTCCAACGCTTTAACAACTTTAATAATAATAGGCGCATTATTTGTGCAGACAACAAGTGGATTTAGATCATCAATTGAAACGAACGGCGGTAAGTACACACATATATATATAGCACAAACAATTGCATAGAAAGTTGACAATGGCAGAGAGTCTCCTAGAATTATAAATTGAACAATTGAAAGAAAATCAATTTGGCAAATTGCTAGCTCATGTTTGCGGCTCGTTCTCATTGAGAGACAAATCGAAGCGTGTCAGTTCGACACTTTGATGCCACTGCGAGTGAAAGCCCCAGCTTTGCTGCTGGTCTTGACAATGGCCAAAACAGAGAAGTGCAAAAAAAAATAACAAAATAAAATACAGCACACATAAACTGTGCCTTTGTGTCAATAAATGAACAGAGTACAACATGAAAAACTTTGGCACAGAAAATGACTTTCCATACAAAACAAACACATCAACAACAAGAAAAAGAAGAAGCGCAACGCACTTGGAAATTATTTGGTTCATTTTATGCTACATTACGAGCACACACACACACACACACACCTGCACAACATATTTGCCATTTTTACCTATTCAAACAGGCAGTAAAAGCTGAGGATGAGCACATGAGTCTCATCTATTTGACACACACACACTTTCTTATGACAGTTTTTAACGTTTCTGCAAGCCGCTTTCGTGTTAATTGTTGCCGATTTAAAAAGTGAAACAAATTTCTAATGTGTCAGGTTATTAGCTGGAATCGAAGGCACTGGCACAGCTATTGAGTTTTATGTGCCTGAACAATATACAAAAATATATATCAAAGAGGCATCCACAAACAAAAGACTTAAGCGACAAACTTGCGTATCTCTAAAGTAATAGCAACAAAAATTAGTGGTATTATAACAGCGGAGAATTTCAAGTTTTAAAAATAATCACTATTTAATAAATGGTGTTTAAATAAAGAAAATTATTTTTAAACATAGTATTTGCTGACTAACTTCTGTAACTTATAAATTATTATTTCTCTATATGGAAATGGTTTTCATTTTGATATAGTAAAATAGTAATCATATATATGCGAAATATCGCGCCCAATTTAGGGCACTATAAATAATGCAATTGAAAATATCGAGTTCACACTTCAATTAGAACATAATAGACGTATTCCAAGCAACGCTTAGGTTATTAAACCCAGGAACAGATTAGAGTTTATGCCAGTAGTTGGACTTTGTTTATGCAGCTAACGCTGTGAAAACTTCTTGCCAAACACACACACACACACACACGCAAATCATCGAATCATTGAACAAACACTTTTGTAGGTTGTTGGCTCAGGTAAAAAGAAAACTCAGTGCTTCCGTTTTGCGGACAACTTTGCTGCGTCAGGTCAGAGACAGCAAATGCCAATCATGCACACAATATATCATTACCAGCCGGTAAATAAGTGTGTGTGTGTGTGTGTGTCTTGCTGCAAAGTACAAGCATAAAACAATTTTCAATTTCTATTCAATTTTTATTTGTACAGCTAAGAAAAACCCGCGGCCACTGTCCGAGCTGATTGCGCGTGCGAAATGAAAATGTCTTGGCCAGTAGCCACAACCAAAAAACAACAACAACAACAATAGCAACAACAATAGCAATAGCAAATCGTATACAGGTTCTGATCCGCAGCGTGTGCCAGTTAGCGTCTCTGCACTTGTCGGCCTGCAGTTGACGTTGAAGTTGCGGTAATTTGCGGCTCACTGCAGCTCAGCACGCCTCGGGGAAGGAAGCTGTAGCCGCTCTTTGAGACTGCAGACTGTAGACTCCAAGCTGAAGACAGCAGTCAGTCAGTTGTTCAGTTGTTCAGTTGATCGGCTGCTCAGCTGCTCGTCGTTCAATTTTCAATGTCTCTTTGGCATCGATATAATTTCGAGATCACGTTTTTACCGCTGCACGGTCAAATGCTCCACATACAACTGTCCCCCTCTCTCTCTCTCTCTCTCTCTCTCTCTCGCACTCACGCTCATTGCAAATTACTGTGCTTAAAAAGCAATTCATAAGTGTTTTGTTTTGGCTTTTAAGCGACTTGATAATTATTTAAGCGGCCACTTGACCGCGCACTTGAGTTTAGTTTTTGATTTATGCAAATTGCGTATACGCAACGGGGTCTCATTTCATATTTTATTTGACTGCCTGCAATTAATGTGAAAGCGACACTTTTGACTTTCTTCCAGCAGTTTGTTTTGGGGGTTGAGCTGATGAAGATGAAGATGAAGAGAGGGTGTCGGCTTTGCTACAAATTTTCCCACAAGCATTTACCACATCATAAAACTTAAACTCAATCGCATTAAAACTGTGACACATCATCAACATCAACATCAAGTGCCCGGAGAGCATTTCACCCAAGCCGACACACACTCACACACACAAATATATCATATGACGGCAATTGAGTTGCACTTCCTACGTTAGAGAGAGAAGCTCGGAACTATTAGTGCATAGCTGCCGAGTGTGAGTGTGTGTGTGTGTGTATGTACTCATACTCGTTTGTTGTTTGCTACTTAGTTTATCTTTTAGGCTCATCAGCATTGTTCAAGTGCTCCAGCTCTAGAGCCCGTCTTGGCCGACTTGGTTTCCTTTTATCGAACTCGCAGCAGCCACAAATTATCGACTTGTCAACACTTGAGGCCGAACTTGGGTCTCTGTTATGGATGCGTCTAACAGGAAATACATAGCAAGCGTCAAATTTGCTTTGACATGTTTGGCGGTGAAAGTGAAATGCGCTCAACTGTCGATTGGCTGCCGTCGTTTTGTTACTGTTATTGCTGCTATTGTTGTTGGTAGTTACTTCCGTTGTATGACTCCACATATATATTCTAAAAAGGTCTTCCGATTTTGATTTTCGCATCAAATCAGCACAGCTATTAATTGCTCTTTTGTGTGCATCGGAATCAATTTGTGGATTGTCTTTTGTGAGTTTTGCTGTGCATCGCATTCCCAATTTGTTGGTTATCGATTGGAAAAGAGGCTATTGCCAAAATGATGTCATTTATTGCGGCCGACAACTTTCACTGCCCGTTCACACACTCAACACTCTTCTTTTTGTTTAACGTTTACGATCATCGTGCATATTTGATTTGATGTTCAGCGTCTGTTTTTTCGCCACATTTGTATTGACAGAAAAGTTACAGACGATTCCCATGCCCATATCAATTGCACTGAGTCATTCTGGAAAATGGAGAAAAGCGTTTTTCACTTAACCAAAGCGTTTCATTGTTGCAGAAACAATACAAATAATAATCATTTACATTTACAACAAAGCAAAGTTCTTATCATGTCCGGACCCCCAAAACGAATTTGAATGACCTGGCAAAAAAAGACCAAAAATACCACACAAAATATGTATGAAAAAAAAAATAATAATAATAAATGTGTAGTAATGAAAACAAAACGGAATTGTTTACTTATCTACAGTGCCTGAACAATAAAGCAGAGCAGGCAGCAGGCAGAGAACGCAAAACGAAACTGGCGCAAAACCAACACCAAAGTCAAGTCCCCAGTACGATGATAACGTATAATACCATATGTGTGTGTGTGTGTGTGTGTGTGTGTGTGTGTGTGTGTGTTCTTGACCAATGGATGGGGGTCTTCTTTTTTTGGTGTCGCTGCGCAACCTGTTTAGAGCCGAACGCACTCTCGGCTCGTGGTTGACACTGTGATTACCTTTCTTATTGGGGTACAAGAAAAAAACGCGTAGACTGTTCAAATGAGGCAGAGATGCGCTCGTGAGGAAAATATTTCAGGAAATATAATTTACACCTTTCCCGAAGGTAGCCGTTAAATAAGTGGAAAAGCTAGCATTATGCAATAATCTCTCTTACATATATCAATATTAAGCTTTTGTAACAATAATAACAAAAATAATAATTACAATAATATATGAATGTTTATTAATAATAATATTAATATTAATAATAGTAATTTATAAATATCAAAAATTTTACAACCAATTTTTTTAGTTTTGCCTGATCTGCACTTCAAACTATCCTATATTTGTTACTTAGATATTATAATCACAATGTGGTTTACTAGATCGTGTCACGATATAAATTGTCGCATCTCTGCTAAGCGTTTTACACGCCAGTTCCATACAGGTTTTGCAAAAACAACAACAACAACAGTAATAAAATAGTTTCCCATTAGAATTGCATGCGTAAAATACATGCTACTATGTACAGAAAAATATGTAGGTACGTATGTGAGGTATGTTCGTATGTAAGGTATGGTATGTACGGGGCGACTGTCAGCGTTGGCAGCACTTGCACATTCACTGTTACATTACCGGTCTTTTCGGTCGCCGCATTTTATTTGGGTCACTGTTACAGTTTACGTCGAGGGGAGGTGCCGGCGAACAGGTGAACGCGACACTGATTCCGATTCGGAGTCGCATTCGGAGGCTGTGCCAATTCGGAAAGCGACAACCGAAGCCGGGTTCAAATCAATGTGAGCTGAAATGCGAGCATCTGCATATGCATGTGTATTAGTATGCGTGTATGTGTGTGTGTGTGTGTGTGTGCTTGTGTATGTATGTCGCGACTTTCAAATGCAATTTTATGTAATTCAAGGCGCTGCCTTCCCGTTTGGCGTGGCTTTGCGTGCTAATCGGTTATATGCTGCATGCCACAGTCCAATTCACAGTGCGCCTATTAGAGCATGCCGCACATTATGCTTAATATATATACGATACAGATATGTGTTAGTCCAGCTGCAATTTACTGATGCTGTTAAACAATTCAATTTAAATGTGATTAATAAAAATGTCTTGTTCCGGCTCAGTTACCGCAACAGTGTTGCACTCTATTTTCCGCAATTGCCAGTGTGACCCTGACCGCATCGTGAGAACCATTTTGATATGCCCATAAAGGTGCAGTGTTGCCTAAGGGTCAAATACTCGTACTTTACCATACAAATGTTTGACCAGTGAAACAACAACAAAAAAATATAACTTTCATTTTCCAACACGCAAAACGGAAAACTTCTTGCGTGACATCGCAGAATAGTATAGAAAGAGATGTGAGATTAGAGAAAGAGATTATTACAACGGCGTTGAGACGCACGTAAAGCCCATTAAAATTAATAAAAAGACGAAGCAAAAATACCTTAATAAAAACAACAGCTACAAATCAGAAAACAAATTCAATTTAACTAACACGAAAAGAAAAAACACCAACAAATAATAATAATAATAAGCAAGGCACTCTCGCTTTAGCTCGGATTATTATTGTTGTTGTGCAAGTCATAATTAGTTAAAGCCCAAATCAAGCGATAGAGACTCAAAAAACAAGCCAACAGTAAATAGTTTTCCTTTTGTCTATGGAAAGTGAAATTAATCTCATGTTGTGTGCTACAACTTTTTATGTTAATTTCATAGAAAATGTGACAAATGTTTGCTGCTTCCTCTCTAAATTATAATTTTTTTGATAATCAATATACCATTAGAGAAATTTATTTAAATCGATATATAAAAATGAAGTTTCATGCATTATAAAAATAAATATAATTGAACTATAAAGTAAAGTAGTCCAAGAACATTTAGCACTTTCACATTGCAATCAGAGCAAAAATAGTTAAATGCAAAACTGGTCAAAACAAATACATACATTTAAATTAAAGCCTTGTTTGCAGCCCCACTCTTGACACGTGGCATGTTTGCATACACTTCCACATACTATATATTATTATTTTTCTTCTTCGTGTTTTTTTTTTTTGCAACGTTGAGCTAATTGATCGATAATAATTTTCCATTTTACCGTTAAAGCGCCTCGTTTGTTTACATTCTTTGAGCGCGACGTCGCGCAACGTCTGCCAGCGTCGGATGCTTGGGAAGAAAACAAGTTCTTCGAATTCGAACTGGCCGCTGATGCTCTGCTCTGCGTTGCTTGGCGTGCAGCATATTTCATGATTTAATTAATTTTCGTTTGCGTGTGTGTGTGTTTGTGTGTGTGTAAATTTCACTGCATGCGATGTAAATGAAATGCATTCGATAACTGTTTCATGTCAGCAGCAAAATAATTCCAACTGGAATTCGAACTCAAATTGGAATTCGGTATGGCAAGGGCCCAGTGACACACCGAGGATGCCAACTCGTTTCATTTTTTGCCACTATTAGTTCTTATGGGCCATTTGTCATTTATTTATTTTATTTTTGTTTAAATGAACAACCTGTTATCTCATTCTCAGCTGCTTCCTGACTTCGTTCATCTTTTCCATTCTTTATGATAAACACCGAAAAATATTTTTAAAGCAGCGCAAAATTATTCAGGCGTTTGACACACTTTTTGGTTCCCTCTTTTCGTCAAGAGAGCAGCGCTCAGAGAGAGTGTGTGTGTGTGTGTGTTTATATGTGTGTGTGCGCGTAAGCCGGCTTTTTGCTTGCGCTCAGTTGTTGTTCCGATGCTGTAACCTATTTTGCATGCCAAATCATGTTGATTACAATACACGGACTTGAATTTCTTGTTGCGCCAATTAGGGTCAGAGGCTGCCCGCCGTAACAAATTAAATTGATAAACTCCAACCAAATCACAAATCAGTTACAAGAGTCACGCACACTCTTAACAGCTGAGCTGTTCTTCAAGCAGGTGCGCCCCAAAAAAGATAATTTAAACAACAAAAAAAAAAATAATATAAAAATATCTAATGTTCATGCAGCGACGCGTGTAAACATTCTTGGCATATTTAATGGCCAGAGCCACAACGTTTATAAATCTCTCAATTTTTTATGACGCTGTCTTTCGAGCTGCAGAGTTTCGTGAAGGTCACATATTAAAGAGATCAAAGAGTGTGTGAAAATGGGCCGTGTGAAGTTACTAGAAATGAGTATCGATTGCAGTAATATTCATTTCAAATAAATAAATATAAATGAAACATTAACTAACCTCACATTTACCTTACACCTTTAAATAACATAATTCCAAGCCGCTTAAGTTCTAACACTCGCTGAGCTAACATTCTGATTATAACAATTATCTTCACACACTGAACCCATGTATTATCTGAGCTTAAATTAGCCCTTGCATGTGCCATTAACTATTTCCTTAACTTAAATCAAACAATTTATTCTAAACTGTATAATTAACGCTCACTTGAGTTTACCTCCCAACCGCACACACACACACACACACACACACTCACACCCGTTGAAAGTTCGCTCTCAAAGTCAGTTAGCATAGCTATGTTAGCCACAATGGGCGCTGTTAAGCTGCGCTGTTAAGTTAACAGCACGCAGAGGCCTGCGGCTATTTCTCATCGTTTGTGGGTTTACTAACATTTAACGATTGTCGGAAGAATACTTCAGCGCACTTGAGTGTATAATCATAAAATGCGAAACGTCTGCAAATAATAAAGCCACAAAAAGCGAGTATATTAATAATAAAAAAAACGCAAAGCCACAGAGCAGAAAAACGAAATCGTTTGAGATGAAGAAGAAAAAAAATTGAATAAATAAATGAAATGAAATGAAATGAAATGAAAAAGGCAAACAAAACACTATCACTTTTCGCAATTATGTATTTTTTGCGGCTTTTAGTGTGTGCTGTGGAGTTGGGTTTGGAGTTGAAGTTCGAGGGCTACGTACTGGGCATTCTAATTTGGCGCCGTTGATAACTTATTCACTTTTCTCGCCGTGTTTACTTTCACTGCGTTTTTTTTCTCTTTTTATTTTATTTTTTTGGGAAATACAAGTTGTTAAAGCAACAAATTCAGGTTCAGGGTTTTTTATAGGCTGGGCTGTAACTGTAATATTGCCTGTTTTTTTTTCGTTTAATTAGCAACTTAATTGTTAATTGATTGCGACCACAAAATGTATTTGGTGCCTCTAGAATCTAGCACTTGGCTCGAATTTCGAGTGTGCTCCAAATTTTACACAAACATTGACACAGTCTTGTCTTGCGGCTAACCGGAAATGGGAACACGCAGTCGACTTAGTGGAGCAGGCAACGCTTCAGGTGTTAATTGTCAGTCCCAACCCCCCCCCCTAACTTCCCTCGGTGCTGCCTACTTAATTGAAGGTACCCAAAAAAAAAAATAAGGAAATCAATTAACGTCACTTGCGGCTAAAATGTCAAGTGAGCTGTAATTTGCTAATGAGAAAAGTTTTCTGCGGCCCGACATCATTTGCCAAATCAGCCAAAAAATGCAATCAAAGTGCATTTAACCCACCAGCAGCAGCAACAACAAGTTAAAAGCTCACTTTGAACTTTGACATTGCAGCAACTGTGGCGAGCGGTACTTTCACTTGGCAACTGCCTTTCAACTGGCCCCGTTAGCTGCCACCGCTTGCAGCCGGCAAATGTTGCTCCTCATGTTAATTGGAGTTTATTGTTTTTTTTTTGGCGGTTTTTCGGCTCTTTTTGCTTGTTGCTTTTCCTGCTCATAATTAGCAGTGCAAAACGCAATTAAGTGCCAACTTTATGGCTAAAATTGTCACTTTCATTTCAAGAATTTCATAGAGACAATATAATTTTCACTGGCTAATCCAATTATGTACAGTTGCCTGACTTTGATTTCGACGATATTTCAGTGGCAGCTTAATTAATTGCCCCAAGCTTTAGGCTGAAACGCAAATTGCCCTGAAGTCAATTGGCCAACGAAAAAAAAACCGTATATAAAATTAAGCAGACCATTTTCTAAACGAGCCAAGATATGTTTAGAGAAGATAAATTATTAAATTATTAAACTGAGTATCCAAAATAAAACTTACACATATAGTTAATTTTAATTTATAACTAAAGTGTTTTAAATTATGAAAATTGTTATGCAGAAAAATAATCTTTTATAATTTCACTCTTCACTTGCAGCTGGCCGCAAATTGTTTGGCGGCTATCGCATCACGCCAAAGCATTGTCGCGCCACCAAGACGCTGCCCAGCTCGGATCCGCGCTCCGATGGCCCCACCATCTGCATGTTCAATCACGAGTGCGCGCAGCGGGGCGGCGAGGTGGTGGGCGCCTGCATGGACGGCTTCCTTTTCGGCGCCTGCTGCCAGATACCGCAGACCCACGAGCTGGCCAGCACCCTGATCAATGATGCCCAGAACGCCTACTTCCAGCAGCAGCAGCAAAAGTTGCAGCAACAACAACAGCAGCAGCAGCAGGCAGCAGCGCAATCCTCCTACGAGAATTACGGCGAACAGCAACAACAACAACAGCAACAACAACAACAACAACAACAGCAGCAGCAACAACAGTTGAGCGATGAGCAGCCGGAACAGAACATTTACGATCAACAGAATCTGGACAAGGTCTATCAGCAGCTGGGCAGCACAGTCAGCCATGGCCAGAGCGTTGAGCCGCCGGCACCGGTCGAGATCAGCGCCAGCTCCACAGAGGCGACACAATCGCAGTCGGCCAGCGTGGAGTTCGAGCAGGAGGCGGAACTGCAGACGAGCAGCGATGCGGTCAGCTTTAATGAACTGAAGCCAATGGAGCCGATGGAGGCAACGGAGCAGCCACCGGCGATCCACGTGAACAAGCACTCGGTGAAGATCAACACATTCTCCTCGCCGCCGGGCAACGATGATTTTGTGATGCAGGTGCTGGCCACATTGCCGCCGGAACATGTCGATGATATAATCACGTTTACCACCGAGGTGCCCAACAAGATTGCCAGCGGTCACCTGGAGCACAGCAGCTCCGAGTCGAGCAGCTTCGAGGAAACGCCGGCCACCAAGACGCCAGCTGCCACTACGGCCAAGCCGAAGCCGAAGCCGAAGCCTCAACAGCAGCCTCAACAGCAACCTCAACAGCAGCCTCAACAGAAGCCACAGCCCAAGCCTGTGCCGCAGCTGGCCGAGGTCATGAAGCGACCCGTGCAGCAAGTGAAGCCGAAACCGAAGCCTAAGCCCGCCCAGCAGTCGAATATGCATCATCATAATCACCTGATCCTGGATGGCGGCGAGTTCACGCACAGCGATATCACACATCCCGGTGCGGATGCTGATCTCGTCGAGGACTTGCAGTTCTCCACTGGATACGGACCACAGCCGGTCTATGTGCAGCCACCACAAGAACAGCAGCAGCAGCAACAGCCGCAGCAGCAGCAGCAGCCCGCATCTCAGAGCTACAGCACCCAGCCTAGCGCCTCGGCGGAGGATAAGTACGTTCTGGTGCCCACCTACAACAACGAGAAGCGACCCGCCTCGGTTCCAGCGCAGAGCAGCCCGGCCACCACAGTCTCCTCGATAACGACGCACGTGGACTCGATTGAGTCCATCATCCTGCAGCTGAACAACAGCAGCCATGGACCCAGCTACAATGTGGTCAGCCAGCAGACGCCCTCCTACGGATATGCGCCCCAAGCGGAACAGGACGAGACTGGGGCCACTGCACAGCCGCCCAGCTACTATCAGCAGAGCCAGGAGCAGAGCGGCGAGGTGACCAAGTCACAGGAGCTGGAGCAGCAGCAGCAGCAGCAGCAGGAATACGGTTATACGACGGTGGCCAACGATGAGGTCAGCTACGACAGGCTATCCGCTGAGCAGGATCAGTCCGCCAGTCAGTCTGTGGAGCTGCCCACGCCACGTCCCACGTACAACGAGGAGCAGTCTGCGGTGCTGGACGAGCACACAATGCCAGCAACCACGTACCATGATGCCATCTCGCCGGAGGGACCGCAGACCTCCGAGTTCAACAAAATGCCCGTCATGGGCATAGCCTATCCGGTGGATATGTCCTACATGGAGGGCGATTCCAATCAGGCGGACAACGAGCCCTCGGGCTATGGCCAGCTGAGCAGCGGCTCCCTAGAAGGCAACACCGAAGTCAACTTTGAGAAGATCACCAACAGCTACACGGAGGCGCCGCAGCCTTCGCCCGCCTACGTCCGTCCCTCGACCTCCAATCGCCCGGTGGCCTCGTACATCGGCATGGTGACCATGCAGCACTACAATGACCCTCAACTGCCCGCTGAGGTCTCCGTCTCCTCGCACACCACCAAGGTGCAGGAGCAGTACGATGAAACCTCCGCCGGCTATCAGCACAACACCGAGAAACTGTCCTCGGCCAGTCCGGCGCCCACGGTCCCCAGTTACCTGGCGAGCAGTGCAACAACGCAGGCGCTGCGTCCCCAATACGATAGCACCGTGGAGAGCTCCTCGTTGCGTCCAGTTTTGATAACGGCCAGTCCCAAGCCACGTCCCAAGCCCAGCACCAAGCGACCGCCTCCGAAGAAACAACCCACGAATCCAACGAGCCCGGGCACGAGGAGACCCGTCCAGCAGACCGCCAGCAGTGGCGCCTACAACACGGAGGAGTCCACCGTCACACACATACAAGTTAAACAGCCCGCGGCCTCCAATTACGTCCCAGTGCCAGTTGTGAGCTATGATCAGCCCGCCGCTCCGAGCTCCGGCTATGATCAGCCGGCGGCGCCCACAGTCAGCTACGATCAGACTTCCCCGGCTGCTTCTGCATCGGGCTATGACCAGCCGGCGGCGCCCACGGCCAGCTACGATCAGCCATCCCCTCCAGCTGTTAGCTACGATGAGCCAGCGCCTGCTCCGGCTCAACCCACGCTCAACTATGAACAGCCTGCCCCCGCACCCGCTCCCGCACCCGCACTGGACACTTATGAACAGGCCGCGCCTTCCGTGCTCAGCTACCATGAGCAGCCGGAAGCCAGCTCGCCGACGCGTAAGCCCGTCTCCTCGAAGCCGATCGCCACCAGCTATGTGACGGGCCCCACCACGCCGCGTCCGCCAGCCACGGTGGACTACCACTACGACAAGGTGCCGCCACTGTTCATGGCCGACGACAAGCTGGACGCGTTCATCCAAAGCACCGCTGAGAACATTCTGGGCTCGACGCCGGGCAACTACCAGGCGCCGCTCTATGCGACCGCCTCCACGCCCATACACATCCAGGCGCCGACGAGCAACTACGGCGGCGGCCACAAGAAGCCCGGATTCGTGCAGATCAACATTACGCCCAAGCCATCGAAGCCCACCGTGCTGATCACGCCCAAGCCCACGGGCAGCTGGGCAGCTGACAACAAGCTGGGAGGCAGCACCACAAATTCCTACATCTATGGACCGATTGTTACCCGGCGGCCGCCAAATGTGGTAAGCTCCAACGATTTTGAGGATCCGGGTTACTTTGGCATGCCGGCGGGCGGGGCGGGCAGCAGCCCCGTGCACTTGACCTTCCAACAGTCGAGCACAGAGGCGATGTACGGGGCGCCCTCGGATGACAAGCCCGCCTTTCCGGGCTATTACGGGCCAACGCCGACATATCCGGCATTCGCGGTGCCCGGCGAGAAGGTCGGCCAGGTGGTCGAGGAGACGTACACGTCGCCCAATGATTTTGTCAACTTCCCGCCGGTGCGCAATCCCAATCTGAACATGTCCGCCGCCTCGAGCGCCGTCACCAGCGACCTGGAGCTATCGACTCCCGCCTTTGTCGAGGACATTGTGCTGAAGGACAAGATGCATACGCTGGTCCACAAGCTGGTGGCCTCATTGCAGGGCAACTTCGAGGCGCTGGCCGACATGATCGACGAGACGAACAGCACGGCCGCCACGTACGCCTCCGGCGCGGCCAGCACCACCAATGTCAATCGGAAGACCACAAAAAAACCAGTGCGCGTGGCCAGCACCGTCAAGCCGAAGGCAACCACAAAGAAGCCCGTGACGCGAGTCTCCACCAAGGCGCCCAACCGGAAGACCTCGGCCAGCAGCACCACACGCAAGCCGGCGACCCGTCGCACCACCGTGGCACCACCCAGCACCACCACGCGCCGACCCAGCTCGAAGAAGCCAACGAAACGCATCAGCAGCACCGTAAAAACCACAGCGCGGCCAGCCAACGATGAAATCGTCGATGAGGAGGACGAAGAGGACGTCAATCCGAGTCCGCATGAGAACGAGATCGAACAGGAAACGCTCAGCTCGTACGGTGGTGCCAACGGACGCAAAATACGTAAGTGTTGAGTGTTTGTAGCATGGACCCCACAACAAACTGTCGCTCTATCACACACTCTCTCTCTCTCTCTCTCTCTCTTCTTTGTTTTCTCTCTTGTTCCTAATAATTCATGCACATATCGTTCGATAACCAAAACAAAAAAATCACCCTTAATCCATCCGAATCGATCGTCCCTAACCTCTCGCTTGCATTTTCAATCATTCCGAAATTTAGCACGTCGCCGCCTGAAACGGCCTGGCCACAGGCAACGCCATCATTGATAAACCCAATCGCTATCCATAGTCACCTAGCTAGTTGTAGTAGTTTAATAAGCCCTCCCTCCAACCAGTAATCTACCCCTTAATCCTAGCCCTACCCCCTCGTTTTCGCTGTATCTCGCTCGTCCAGTCTCTCGCTTTGTGAACACTCCCTACTCCTAACCTCACATTTCACTCCCCATCAACAGAATGCGGCGTTCGTCCACATGTCAAGTCCGGCCGCATTGTCGGCGGCAAAGGCTCCACATTCGGCGCCTTTCCCTGGCAGGTCCTTGTCCGCGAGTCCACCTGGCTGGGCCTCTTCACCAAGAATAAATGTGGCGGCGTTCTAATCACTAGTCGCTATGTCATCACCGCCGCGCATTGTCAGCCTGGGTAAGTCCATAATAATCCGGAAATTAATCATTGATTAATCACAATTCAATCGTTTGTTCAGTTTCCTGGCCTCTTTGGTCGCTGTCATGGGTGAGTTCGACATCTCCGGCGATCTGGAGAGCAAACGTCCCATCACCAAGAATGTGAAACGCGTCATTGTGCATCGCCAATATGATCCGGCCACGTTTGAGAACGACCTGGCGCTGCTGGAAATGGACAGTCCCGTGCAGTTCGATACGCATATAGGTAAGAAAACTAAGAAAAATAGCTAAACAGTCAATTTACAACACATTGTAATGGGTATCGCATATTTATCACCTAGGTGACAACTGGGCGATAGTCAAATTTTTTTCAATATAACCCTAAATATATGTTTTATGCCGCCAAAAAGAGAAAAAACAACAAAATCGTCAAATATTATTATCGCTTTTTTCACTCTAAAGCGATAAATTGGCGATAGCTCAAAACAATGCACTTAAATGAAGTAAGAGGTTAACTTTCTTTCAATATGATCTTATATATATATAAATTAAATATATAATTAATACTGCCAAAAGAGCAGAAAACAAGAAAATAATTAAATATTATTATCCCTTTTTTCACTCTAAAGCGATAAATTGGCGATAGCTCAAAACAATGCACTTAAATGAAATAAGAGGTTAACTTTCTTTCAATATGATCTTAAATATAAATTTTCGTACTGCCAAAAGAGCAGAAAACAAGAAAATAATTAAATATTATTATCCCATTTTTCACTCTAAAGCGATAAGTTCGATAAATTCGCTTTTCTCAAAATTCTGCTGAAGCTCTTTAAACCAATATTTAACTTAACCCCTCCTCTCTTTAATTGCAGTGCCAATTTGCATGCCCAACGATCAGGCTGACTTCACGGGTCGCATGGCAACGGTAACCGGTTGGGGTCGCCTCAAGTACGGCGGCGGTGTGCCCTCGGTGCTGCAGGAGGTGCAGGTGCGTGGAATTGGCATTGCCGTTGGCCATTTAGTCGATTGCAAACTTTTAATTGGTTTTTCGCACGCAACAGGTACCGATAATTGAGAACAGCGTTTGCCAGGAGATGTTCCACACCGCTGGCCACAACAAGAAGATTCTCGGCTCCTTCCTCTGCGCCGGCTATGCCAATGGCCAGAAGGACTCCTGCGAGGTGAGTGACGCCAACGCCCAACTTCTTGCACCGTTATCTCAATTGTCCGCATTTAACGTTTCCAGGGTGACAGCGGAGGTCCTTTGGTGCTGCAGCGTCCCGACGGACGCTACGAGCTGGCCGGCACCGTTTCCCATGGCATCAAGTGTGCGGCGCCGTATCTGCCGGGCGTTTATATGCGCACCACATTCTACAAGCCCTGGCTGCGCAGCATAACGGGCGTCAAATAAGCCACGGCCCCTCCCCGCCACCGCCCACCCAGGCGTCACAGCGAACTGTAAATAGATGTAGGCTTAGAGACTTAAACGCAAAGAGCACAACAAACAAAAATCACAAGAAAAGTTGAAAGAACTTTTCTATATATCTTTACAATACAAACGTCGCATTCACATTCACCCCCAGCCACCCCCAAGAATCCCTCATCCCCCCACTTTTACTAGGGTAATTGGAAAATTACAGCCAGTGGCTTTCAAACTGTGTGTACACTAATTAATGTTGCCTACTTTGAGGCGTCATCATTTAAAGCCCGTCAACTGCAGTTTAATTACCCCTCCCACTTTCCTTAAACGAATTCATAGCTTTAAGGCATATTTATTGTAATTGCTAAGCTTATTTATTTATTTATTTTAATTTTTATTATTGAGCTGCCGTGTTTTTTTATTCACTTTGATTCAACTAAAAACTCTAAACGCGTTTTAATTTTTCTAAAAAGTTTTTTTAATATAATCAATTGTTAATTTTCATAGGCAAATTGTTGTTATGTTAAAATGCGAATGTGTGAGAGAGAGCAAATGTTTTTAGTTCAATTGAATTTACTAATTAATTAATTTATTCTTAACTCTATTGATATATATAATATATCCATACGATATATTTGCATATATCTATTTAAAATAAATTTGTTAGCAACCTAAGCGTAACAAACGAAACATAAATATGACGAAATAAATGAGAGTAATTTAGTAAATTTTTTGTATAATTTATGCTTACATTCTTTCTAAACTTTTGCTTCTTCTTTAATCACGTATCTGTTCGAACGTCCACAGAAAAGGTCCAAGCCAATTAATGTTATCTTGATGCCATCCTTCAGTTGGGGCAATATTGGTTTCTAGTTTGCAGCAGCACACAAACAACAATAAAAAGCCATTGCAATATTCAGCTGAGAATCAAATCATATCAAGTGAAATTGGATTTCCCGAAGTATCGAGCGCATCTCATAAATCTGCTATGCTCAAAAGCAAGCAATCAAAGTGCACGTAAGCGGCACCAGGATAAAGGATACAGGATGCTGCTACGCTCCTTGTCTTGTTGCGCTTTAAGTGTCAGTTGCTACTAAGAGCAATTTCCGCATGCCCAGTGGAGAACTCGTTTCTTCATTGCAACTGCAACTGGCAGGTAACTAACTTGCCCCGCAGTTGCACAAAGGGTACGCAACGTGGCCGGCAACAGACAACAGGATGCTTGCCATAATGCCACAAGTTTGTGCATTGACTTCAGCAGTGTCCTGTACGCCGGACAGCTCTCTTTGGCGCACAGCTGCCATTACAATCGAGGCCAAAAGACACTTTCGTTGCCAGCAGCGAGCAGTTCGAATGCGTATTTTATGTGCAACATTGCGTATGCGTCATGTGCGAAATGCTCAAAAGCTTCTGTCCTAATCGATTTGACTTTGAACTTGCTTTCGGTGGGGTTGCAAAACATAAACGCGGCTGGCAATTTTTGATTTTCACTCGAATGTTAAGGTTAAGCAGATAAAAATAAAATTGGTATCACGGCTGAGTGCTTGTCAAAGCTGCAGACAGGGTATCCCATTTGTGTTACGAGAGCGTAAGTTATAACTTCAAATTACTTGAATTTGACATATGCCAGGATGGTTTCAATATTTTGAATTCGATAAATAAATAATAAGCATAAATAAATAAAAAAAACTTTATAGCAGGCAATCAAAAATGCTGTGTAAAAATTTATGAGGATCAAGAGAGCTAATTTAGAAAGCAAATATCTAAAATATGATGAATGATAATAATAGTACTTTTAAATGCATTATTTTATTTAAGTTTAAAGATATACAGCTCTCTATTATATGAAACACATTTAAATGCACTCAACTTTAAAACAAATTGAGCCGATTCATGGAAATTTGCTTTGCACAAACTTCATTCGAATTCCCCTGCGAGAACACAATGGCCATGGAAATATTGTGGATGCCAACAAAGAGAGAAAATTGAATTTCAACATGCAGCTGTTGCTCGCCGGCCGAGAAGATGGCGCACACACGTTTTAAAGGCCAAATTAATTTAACTGCAGGCAACGGGCATAGAGCATGCCAAATTTAGCTAAAAAATCATGTTAACATGCTGACATGGCCGAAGGCGTATTTTTGACAGTCGACGACATTTGAAAGGCTTATCAAATTTGCAAAAGAGCTGCCCGCCGGCAGTCAAAGGACACGGCACAAGTACACGGTACACAAGTTGAAGAAGAAGAAGCAAGGCAACAAGCTACAAGCTCAACTACTTACGGTGACGTCATTGGGCCAAAAAAAGCTAGGTACATAAATGTTTGTAGTCTTTCATTGATTCGTAGGCCTTAAAATTGACACACACACACGCATAGTGAAAGCTTTCGCTGATTTAATTCATAACAATTCTCAGAGCTGGCAGAAAAAGCTTGCTTGAAAGAGCTTTTGCGCCTTGTGGCAAGCGGCAGCGGCAGCCGAGAGCCGACAGGTGTTAGCCGCCTGGCCTCAGTCGGTAAAAGGACACACAGGCAGCAGGTAGACAGCAGCTCCAGCTGCAACAACAGGCAACAAGGTATGCGAGTGTGTGACTTGTGTGTGCGCTTTAAATATAATTTGTGTGTTGTGTCATTTAAGTGAAATATGGCATCAAGTTTCGCGTTGATGCCACTTGCTGCAATTAACTGCTTGGCTGCATTACCAGCCAAATCAGAACTACCTTTGTGTGTGTGTCTTTCTCTCTCTCTCTCTTTGTGTGTGTGTGTGTAATTAACGCGCTGACATAATTAACTTTGGCAACTGTCTAAACTTATTTGTGGCCAACAATAATCAACCCGACGACGGCACCCATTTCATATGTGTAGCCGTGTCAGCGTCTAGAACATACGACCACACACAAGACAACACAACACAACACAACACACGGTTACTGGCCAACTTATCCAATTTCTTAGCTGACAAACCGCCTAATGACCATTTGACGTTTATTTTTGGGTCTTAAGTAAGCCATCAAGTTGTCAACGTTTGTCCGTATAACTTGGCCCATATATATATGCTGCCTGTGGACAAGGTATGTTCTCAGATTCGCTTTTAACAGCCTGTCGTTAAAGTTGCGTCTTGGAAAATTAACTAGAAGTTATTGAAATGCATTAAAAGTTGGCAGGTGTTGAGAACATTTACAAAAGTGTCATCATATTGATAATTAGTCAGGTAATGGGGATCAATTAGTTAATACTTCTTAAACTATATTTTAAAATAATAAGGAAAAGTAATTAGAAAAGCTTAGTTTTAATTGCTGTTGACAATTTTTTAACAACATAATTTGACTGTTTCCTATTGATGATATTAGGAAATTGACAAGGACTCTTTATATTATGTCTATTGAAGTTGATCGGACAAAGACTAGATATCAATTACATAGCATTTAGTTAATGTTGCTGTTGTATTTTCTAATGTCATCATTTTTGGCTATATAACAGTTAATTAAAACGTGTAATTGCCAGTCCTTAGCTTTGAAGTTGGATTATAATTAGAACAGATTCAATTATGCTAAGTTATAAAAAGGTTTGTATAATTTGACAACTCTTCTTTCTGTCCACAAAGTTGGCTCTTTCGCTCCCTCGTTTTTCTCTGTCTTTGTTTGCTTTTGTGAACTGCGGCCAACAAAGTTTTAAACAAGCGCTCGAAAATGTAATTAGCGCAATGCAAAAAAAAAGGTTTGCTTTTTCTACACTCGGTCTATTCTGGGGACTAGGGATAACATTAATGAAATTGATTCAAGGCGTTGCCCGGGTCAACATATCCAGATAGCCCCTCCATATATTTAACTTGCGTGGGCCAAGGATTATGACGTCGCTTAGTATCTATAATTAAAGAAAGTAAAACGTCGCAGGACACACCCACAGCCTTTGACAGTGGCTCAAAATATGACTGACAAGCCAGATGGACAGGATTGGACAGACAGTGTCCAGGCCACCTGGGCTAGTCAAGTGCGTACAGCTATTAAAATTTACCCAAGCGGATATCTGGTGTTTATTTAAATGCATAATTTATGAGCGACACGAAAAAGTTGGCTTAACTAAAATATTTTACCGTTGCTTGCAACTAGAAACACATGTGCGCCGAGAAGTATGCAACACTTTTTATGCACATATTTTTCTGTTCCTGTGTGGCTCTCACGTTGTACATATGTACACTAGAGACTGCACTTAGAAATACGCTATTATTTTCATAGCCGAAACATGTAGCCAGTATATAACTTTTGAAAAAAAATTTTTTTTTCGAAAATCAACAAGGGGGGTACACGCTTTTTGACAAAAAAAAAAAAATAAATTTTTAAAAATTCATATATTTTGAATGTAGAATAAATATATAGGACAAATCATGATCAAAATGCCCTCATATTTGCAAATCGGTTCATTTTTGACATAGTTATGGGAGGTTGTTTGACATAGTTATGGGAGGTTGAAATATGGGAGTAATGGAATCCGATAACTTTACATGTCTAAATTTTTGTAAATTTTGGCATGATTTTTGACCAAAAATTTGACCCGCCCCAAATCACTTTTAATGTTGTTTTTTATGCTTATAATGACGAATACAATCGATTAAAAACAAAAATTTGCAATTCTAAATTTTGAAAAAAAATTTTTTCGAAAATTAACAAGGGGGGGGTTTACGCTTTTTTGACAAAAAATCAAAAAAAAATTTTTTTTAAATTAATATATTTTGAATGTAGAATAAATATATAGGACAAATCATGATCAAAATGCCCTCATATTTGCAAATCGGTTCATTTTTGACATAGTTATGGGAGGTTGTGGAATCAGATAACTTTACATGTCAACATTTTTGTCAATTTAAATGAGCAAAATCATGATAATGCCATTAAACGTGATGGAATTTCGAAGCATAAAAATAGACTAAGATATTTTAGAGGTTAGCAGTTAAAATTCTTTTTTGCTGATTAGTAGCGTATTTGCTAAGCTGTGGGACTAATAATTCCTCAATTGCTTTTTCGTCATTCATTTTATCATTATTTATTATATTTTCTATATAGTTAACTTAATGAATGTAGAGTAAGGATTTATCGTCATTCATATAAGTATGGCTTTGTGTATATGTCTCATATATAAAACTGCCATCCGGGACAATAAAGAGCGCTAAGTGAGTATGAAACGCATAAATTAAAGCAGTACCGGTAATAATACTAAAAGCAAGCCTCACACACACACGCACGCACACAAACAACATTTTAATGACCTGGTCGGTGCCTGCGGCTCAATTTTGCCATGGGCCGACGGCGCAGGAAATGCTTTTTATGCCCGAGCGTTTAATTCAAACGTCTGCAAAAGGCAAATTTGCGAGTGCCTGTTAGCGGTTGGCCTGTTCTCTGTACGCATTTAATTAAGGCCATATTTGGCTCCGATTGCCATTTTCTGCAGCTCCGCTGGCGATGTGGTACTAACGTTACACGAACATGAGAAGCATTCCGGTGTGGGCCGCACTGGCCCAGCTCCTGCTGCTGGCCCTGGCCATTCAGCTGGGCGCCAACGCATCCGCAACAACTGGCGGTGACAACGCCTGGCAACGGTCCCTCTTTGGACGCAATTCACGCAACTTGTTGCACCGCCCCGCCTCCGGTTCCGGCTCCGGCGGTGTCCGCGTCCCCGTTCCCGTCCCCGTCCTTGTGCCGGATCCCAATGCGGGGGCCGATGGCAGCACATTTGATTTGATTGCCAGCAATCTGCACAATGTTGGCTATAATAACGAGTATGGTCAGGCTTTTCCGCCGTTTGGAGCCGCAGAACAACAGCAGCAGCCGCAGCAACAACACGTGAGTGCGAACTTTCAAAAGCAATTTTAATTAAAACACAAATGCTGACTTAACACGAGCGTAGCCACCTAGAACTAGAACTAGAGGCGACTAACTACCTAATACTAATAATTATTTATATTTATATATATTTTTATGATATTTTTTATGTACTTATTTTTGTATTTTCTTTAGGTCAATTAATATAATAACTTTGAACATTTTTTATTAATAAACAAGATTTCTGCTCAATAAATTAGAAAACAAATTCAAGGCAACGCGAAAATTGTGCTGAACACGCCATTTTTAATTTTGATCACTCATACGCAGCGTTGCACAGCATAGACATGACGCGCACAGCTGCAGCGAACAGAAATTGAAATGGGTGTTAATTAATTTTAGCTGCCTACAGCAAAATGGCAGAAATGTGAGAGCTTTGTCCAAAGTGCAAAGTTCAAATGCAACGCGCTGTATTATAAGCACAATTGGAGTATAACGGTTAATCCAGGCTGAATGTGTATAGGCATTGATAGACTTCACATAAAATTAGCACGCATACGCACCGTTTGCCGCATGCTGATAATTTAATACACATACGCCCCATGGGCCGACGAATAAACACATAACAAAATGTCTTTGTAATTGCCACAGCAACAGCTGCCATCGCTACCATCGTCACTGCGGCAGCCGCAGACCGAAGTTTACGGAATTGTGGAGCCACTGATTGAGGATACGCCCTGCGCAAATCGCGCCTGCCTGGTAAACGAAGATTGCTGCCCCAGCGGGGTCTGTGTCAGCACATATGGCGGTAAGAGTGTTTGTGTGTTTCTGTTGTGTGCGTCCCAAGCCAATTTCAATGCAATTGTTCGCTAAACAACATTTTGACAGACGGCAAATGCGTTTACATGTTCGGCCGGCAACGGGATCTGTGCCAGGGACACGCGGACTGCGAGGCGGGCACCGCCTGCATGCTGGTCCCACAGGAGGGCATTTGGCGCTGCGAGACGGAGGCGCCCATGCTGACGGACGTATTTAGCGTGCGGCCCAAACATCCGCTGGGCAGCGAGTGCAGCAGCAGCAGCGACTGCCAAGTGTTCAAGTGAGTTTTTTGCAGCTAAGATTTAAATATCTGTTAATTGATTGTACAATGTGTATAACAGAAAATAGTCAGATACTAAGTTCTGATATGTCAATCTCTCTATCTGTCTGTAAGCTATCCTGTAAGCTAGATTGAGTAATGGTTTTATTATTTGTCTGTCAATCTCTTTGCCAATCTTATTGTCAATCAATCTGTTAGTCTATCTACGAAAACGTTCAGAAACTATAAAAAGGATACTTACAACAGATCAAGCTAATATAGAGTGAAGGCATTTTTCGATCAGAGTTTGAACTCTAAATTTATTCTCCACTTGTTTATCCAGTATTAATTCCTTGGTTATTATTAAACTTTTAGCGGTATGTGCTGTCAGCATCAGCGTTTGCATCATCGCGCCGTCTCGAAGCTGACTTGCGGCTACTTTCGCGATGCCTTCGACTGCGTGGATGTGACACAAGAGGTAAGAAGCTGAATGGGGCAACAACAAGGCCAAAAATAACTACATAGTTCCTTATACGCTAGCACATGGCTAGAGTTTTTCAGCAACGTCACAACTGAATAAAAGCAGGAAATCTTAAAGGCAACCTTCGATTCAAGTATATATACATATATATTTAAAAAGAAGACGAAATTAAATAACATATCAAATGCATATCACTCTTGTTTATATATATATATATATATATTTACATATATATAAATAAAATTTAAAAATTATATAAGAATAACAAACAATATAATCAAGTTAAATTTGAATGGTGTTTTCGTAGAAATAATTATATTATTCCAAACAAAAACGGTATAAAAATTTACAACAAAAATATACTGACTGAGGCATTCAATGTTATTACAGCAAGTATTAAAGTTACAATTTTATTCCAATTAACTTGTTCAAAAATTAAATATTAACCATTAACAAAAATGTTTAATAAAAATTATATATCTATATATATAAATATAGCCAGCCCATAACCAATATGTGAACTGTTCCTTTTCAAGCATTTTGCGTTCCCCATTCGCATCAAGTCAAGTCAAAGAACAAAGAAGGCGAAAAAAATATGTGCATATAAATATGTATTTAATATTAATTCTATGTAAATGTATTTTATAAAAAACAAAAACAACCCCATGCGAAATGTTAATGAAGTAAACAAATAAACAAACCAAATGTAAGGCACGCAAAAAGTGCGAAGGGCGCACGCCCACAAAACCAAAAAAAAACAATAGATGAATTTTAATTATTTTTATTTTGTGTTTACTTTGGGGCGAAAATATTGCGTTTAAGGTATTGTTAATTTTAATGAATGCTGATTAAATTAAAATTTTTAAAGTGCAAAGTGAAAAGTCAAAAACAACTTTAATATTGTTCAAAGCCCATTTACCCTCACTCCCTTCTGAGCAGCTACCCATTACTATCTATATATAGAATAGATTTTTAGTATTGTGACCCTTACCTTCAATTAGGCAAATTAAATTTATTTATATGACCTTGAGGCAAATCTGTGAAAATCGACTAACAAATGCCAAGGAGGAAAATTTGTTGCAGTCCCTCAAGGAAAGTTTCGAAATGGCAAGGACACACAATTTACGTTAAATTTTTAATTAAAACAAATTTTTGCCAAATGAATAATGAAAAGTCACCCACCCACCCACTTTTCATGTGCAAAGGAAACAAAACAAAGCGACAAATGAAAAGAAAAGCCCCGGCTTAAGTGAAAAAGTCAACCAACTGTTGACTAAGCAGCTCAACAGTTGTTCAACTTATTTTTAATAACGAGTATTTTGTTTGTTTTGTTGTTTTACAAATATTTTGGGTTTCTTTATTTAAAGTGCCAGTAAAAACGCAGCTTAAAGCTAAAAGTTAGACTCTGTTTACACTTTCAACGCTTTTTGTTTTTGTTTTTTTTTTGTTTTTAACAGTACACCGTAAATGCTTCACATACACATCTCTCAAATTCCAATTCACCTTATGGTACTTCTCACAATGCTTCTTTCTCTTCGCTATATCTCTCCTCTGATTCCACTTACGATCAATACACATTACAAACACTTTTACATAATTGTTGCTTTTTTTTTCAAAGAAACTTTTACACACTTGAGCCTAACAACTAAATCAATTTTTAGTTTAAATATTTATTTCAATTTTTAAACTTTTCATTTAAACACAAAAATTGTTTTTTCTTAGCTGCAAAATAGGAAATTATTAAATATATTACTTAAAATTTCTTTTGCGCATTGGTTTTTTCAAGTCTTTTTTTGTAATTTTTCACTTCGGTTCGATATTTAACTCAGTACTGTTTAAGTTGCCTCTATTGGGCGATATTGTATATTGGAAAATTTGATTACTGTTATTTCTTGTTTTTCATTGTTTTATATGGTTTTCGGGGTGTTTGCAAACGATACAGCATTTGATAGTATTTTCAAGCAATTTATCGGTTTTTTCTGGAACTGGCTGCGGGGTAGTTTGGGGTACTTTTAGTTAAAGATTTATATCATTTTAACAATGTTACAAATTGTTTTTTCAATCGTTATTATTTACACATTTTACAATTACAGGAATATTCTTTGTAAAAACTTAAATTACGTTGATTACTTTTTACTGAAATGGAATTGAATTCAGCAAATTACAGGAAATTAGTTAAACTTAATGTTTATAAACGTAGTTCATATTGATTTTTGTTTTTAGTTGCCTAAATTATTAGGAAATTAAATTTCGCAGGCCGAAAGATATAACAATCTAGTTTAGGTTTATATAATAGTTTTTTGTTTTCGTTATACGCATATCAAATATAATTGTTATACATAATGATTATAATATGATGCTTAGTGTTAGTTGATGTATGTAAAATTAATGGTCTTTCATAATTTTAGTGTACTGTAATCTCTTGGCGTTATGTGTGTGACTGTGTATTCTGGAAAACTTTTGATGTTGTATAGAAGCTACTATTGTTTAATATTCTTGGCTATGGCTGGGCTGTTATTGTTGTTGTTGTGGGAGTGTGTGTGATGTGTGTGTGTGTGTGGTGCATACATGTAAAACATTAAGTTCTTGCATAGTTTAGCATACAATCAAACCTTTCAAAATGACTCATGACACGACAAACAACACAACTAATATATAGGTTGACAGTTTCGCACAATGACTTAAAATTACAATTTTCATTTTCATACTTTATCTTCAATATGTTTTGTTCATGAAAGATCAAGTTTCGTGCAATGCAAGCAAATATACATAAATATATATTCGTCTCAACTTGGTTTTTTTTTTTCGTTAAAACTACAGTAAAAATAGGAAGAACAAGCTTTGGTTATAACATAACTAAAGAAAATGGTAAGTGAAAAACAATATTTTGATATACGAAGCTAAGAATTGAAGAATTAGGGGCAAGCGATAAATGTGTATGGGATTTGTATATAATGTTTAGGTAAGATGTTTTTTTATTTAATTAGCTTAGGAGACGGACACACAGCGTTAACAGCATATGTGGGGCGTGGGCATGGTTGTGGGCGTGGCATGCAGCAGGCGGCGCGCCAGATATATATATATTTATATTTTCTGTTATTTATTTACTTTGTTTGTCTGCTTTTCAAATTTTTGTTTTAGTTGTAATTCTTGAGTTCCTGAGTTTTTATATATATATAAATATATATATATTTTTAATTTTTATCAACGATAAACGCCTAAAATGTTGTTTTCATTGTCTATAAATGAATTTCTAAATTTGTGTATATTGCTACGGTTGTAATATATGTTTATTATATTGATATTAATGCAGCGCAAAAGTTGCCTGCTATGGAATTTGTATTTTTTGTAACTTGGAGTTTTTCTCTTTTGGGGTTTTCTTTTCGTATATATATATATATATATATATATATATATTTTTTTTTGTTTTCTGTTCTCACTGCTGCTCAGTCTTGGCAAAGTCTTTTAACTGTATGTATGTTTTTTTTTCATTTTATATATATATATTTTTTTGTTTTGTTTTTGTGAACAGTAGCTATAAAAAATATATGTATGTTCTATGTATACATATTTAGGCCCTAATTGTTTTCCTTTGTTTTTAGCACAAGTTGGCAGTGCGGCGGTTCAGAGGCGCGCCGCAATGCTGACGGCCGTGAAACTAAGCGAATCTCAGCAAGAATGTCAACAAAATATTTATGTACAAAATTATAAGGTAAATGCAAGAAACAAAAACAAAAAAAAAAAGGAAGAAAAAAATAAGAGCACAGTTCTTATACATATGCGAGCAGGTGAATGTGGGGCTGGGCGGGACATGGGGGCCTAAGTATTTACACGGTATTTGTTAGTTTAGGGATTTAGCTTAGTTTTCTGTTTCTGTTTTTTGTTTTCCTGCTTGTCGCTTGAAGGTAACACGGGGCCAGGTTACAGGTTACACAGGTGCGAAGCGCACAATGTCCGAATGAAACGCATTCCACTTTGGCTACGAATTAGAGCCACAATCAGTTCTTGACCTTGTCCTCAACGCGTATGCTGGCCAGTGTCTTTTTGATGCGCAGCGCTGTGAGGCGCGCCACAGGATTGGGATACCAGCACTCCTTCATGACCTTGGCCATGTTGTGCAGCACATCGGAGGCATGCCAGCGATTGGGTATATTGGGCCGACTCTTTTCAATGCAAACCACCTGCAAGCCAAATATGAAATTATGAAGTATTCAACCAGACATAAAATGTATCTGCTCACCTTCTTCATCTCCTCAATGCTGGGATCGGGCTGCACGGCATCCCAGTAGGGCAATTGATATTCCTCAAAGATCATGCCCATATTGCAGCGACGCGCTATCTCCCAGAGTATCAGGCCAAAGGCGTACACATCCGCACGCTTATATGAGTCAAAGTGCTGGGCATTCATGCTCTCGTCCAGCACCTCGGGCGCCATGTAGCGTTTGGTGCCCACGCGATGTGTGGACGGTATATCCACCGAGTCGTCCTTTTCCACGTGCCGCACCGCCAGACCCAGATCACCAATGGCACAGCTCAAATTGGACTTGACCAGTATGTTCTTGGACTTGAGATCACGATGGGCGATTGCGGGCTTGCCGCGGGTGCCCACAATGTCCATATGCAGATGGGCCAGACCCGTGGCAATGCTCAGCGCCATGTTCAGCATGGTATTGGTGTCCACAGTGTGCGTGGTTAAATAGTCAAACAGCGAGCCATTCTCATGGTAGTCCGTGACCAACCAAAGCTGTGTCCAGGTGCCGTTGTCTGTGATAAGGAGATGAAATAACATTCAAAGGATCATTTTTTGGAAGAAGCCAGCTCACCCTTGTTATCCGCTGCTATGAAACCCAATATATTCTCGTGGCGCAACATGACCGTTTGATAAATTTCAGCCTCGCGGAACCAGGAGCACTCCTCGCGACTGGAGAAGATTTTGACGGCGACATTCTCGCCACGCCAGCGTCCGCGCCAAACCTCACCGAAGCGTCCCTTGCCAATCACATGGCACAGCTGCACCTGGCGGGCAATCGAGCGCTGCACAAGCAGCGGTAAGCCGGCTAAAAGTGAAATGGGAAAGTTGGAGAATATTAGAGAATGCTTTAATGGATATGAGAACATATCAAGAATTAATACTTTACATGTTGATGATGATTGCGCCATCAGAGATCTCTTTCATACAGAGCTCTTATATCGCTTAGACCATTCTCACTCACCTGAACCGGAACCGGAAGTGGTCATCTCAATGATATCGTGCAGCGTAGTGTTGCCATTCAGTATGGGATCATAGACGGAATCCTCCTTGGCGAAGGGTCGTCCATTGGCCAAGCGCTTGCGGCGCTGACAATAATACCAGACACTGGTGCCGGACAGGCAGATAATCAGCGTTGCGCCCACAATGATGGCAACCAGTTGCCATCTAGTTAAAGTCTTATTGGGCGGAAAATCTAATTGGAATTCAAGTTGTTCATTAGTTAACTTTCTTACTTGATAATGAAAGCTGCAAAAAGCTGAGTGTGAGATTTAATGGAAAATTAAATGCCAGAAAGTTAGTGAATAAGTGAGAGCACAACATGCAATATTTAGAAAAAGGCACTGATTAAATTATATAACGAATACCAATAACAAATCAAATCAAAAAACGAAACCAAGGTGCATTTGAACATTAGTTTTTAGTGTGCGTGTAAGTATATGTAAGTAGTTGTAATTGACACTAACCTGTTTATGACTTTTGGTAGTTACATATTTACAAACCTTTGCATACTTTGCGGCACAAACAGAAAAGCTACAGAGCAATAAACTGTAAACACGCACACACAAAATCCCCACATACATACGCACAAATGAGCAAACACGGCGACTAAAAAAAATGTAGATGAGCTCAGAACATAGAAAAAAAATAGGCTGCAGACAGCAAAATACACAAAAATGCGGCCATAAATGAATGGAATGAAGCCGTTAGGCAGCGACGTCGACTGCGACTGCGACGCTAACAGTGCAATGCAGCCGCAGCAGATGAATGAATATGAATGCACGACTTGCATAAACAGCAAGCCGAAACAGAGGACGCAGACAGAATTACCACAGACCAGCTGCTGGCAGCGCGCGGGTGAGCGCAGAAGAGAGCGCGAACATAAACAAAGAGCGACTGCTGTGCTTGTGCTCTTTCTTGCTGTTGTTGTTGCTACCGGTGGGCCCCCTTGAGACAGTTGTTGTTACTACTTTTTTTTGCATACTCCTTTTTTTGTACAGTTGTTTGGCTTTTGTGTGCGTCGTGTTTTTAACAAGTCAATATGAATGATGCGAAAGGTCAGCAGACAACTCGAAACGCAGCAAGCGACAAGTGGGTGTGGAGCGGGTGCAGAAAGAGGAGTAACGACGACTAGGCCGCAAAACAACGCGCGAGACAAGGTGGAATAGACAACAACAACAAACACAAAAATGGTGCATCCATGTGTGTGTGTGTGCGTGTGTGAGAGCGAGTGCATATGTGTAATGGACTATGAACGAGAAATACCAACAAACCAAAAATATCGTATTTTTTTCCTCCAAGACGGCACAGGCGTATGTACCTTCATTTGGAGCAGAGGCTAAGTAGAAGGGGGGCCAGCATCAGATTGACAGGTGTGTGTATGAGTGTGTGTTGTGTTAATGTGTTTTGCTGCGTGTGCTAAAAAGAACTCTGTTCACGAATAAAAAAAAAAACACGAAAATCGCAAATGATGCGGTGCAATGACATGGGCGTGGCTCTAATGCTCAAATCAAGAGGGGGGCGGACGCCGCGTCAAGGCACATGATGGCATGTGGTGCGAATGTGGTTAGGAAATGTTTGCCCGCTGATTTTGTGTTGTGCTGTGATGAATGAAGGCATGGGCATGGGGGGTTTAGGGGGTGGTGTGGGGGTGGGTGGGTGTTCTATAAGCAACTCTCACCTGGTATAACACCATTGTAATTTTCACGCGTATTGCAAAAATCATCTTGACAACATTGTGTGGAGGAGGTCGGTGTTTTGTCATGACACCAGGCGGGATCTTCGGGTGGTAAGTGGTTTGCTAGGGTCAGGCATCTACATACATACATACATATACAGAGTAGTTTTTGTTGTTTGTTTGTTTGCTTTCGAGGGGTTAGGGTTAAATATAGATATGCTAGATTTTAGTTACTACTAAGTTAGGCAAAAAAGTTGTTTGGTTTTAAAAGAGTTTTTCCACAAATAGCAAAAAGTAGGGGTAGTTGTTGCTGTTGTTTAGAGGGTTGTTGTAGTTGTTGCATTTATTGCTGTAGTTGTTGTTGTTGTTGTTGATGTGTTGTGCAGTTGATAAGCAGCAGTTGTTATAGTTGCGATTTGCTATTATTGTTGTTGTTGTTTTTGTTGTTGCGGTCTACTTAAAACTAAATGTTGCAGCAGCTTAAAAATTGTGGCGCAGCGAGCGAGCGTGCAGCAGAGGCGTGGTCTACAGGGGGGGTTTTCTGTTGAGGGGCAGTGTGGTGGTTTCGACAGCAGCAGCGGGTGCACAGAGGCCGGAGGCAAGAGTTTTAATTCAAGGTTACTGTTGAAGCACTTTAAGGGTTCCCAAGTTCAGTTATATACAACAAAAAAATATTAATAATAATAACTTGAGTTCGAAAAAAGCCCAATCAACGCACCAGCTGAGTAATTTATTTCAAAATAAGTCCAATGAGGATTTACTCAGTTACAAAAAATATCGATATCAACATCGATTATATTAATTCAATGTATTCACATAAGAATATAAAGTTCTTTAGAAACTTTGTACAAATTGAACTTTCGAAAATAGTACAAGCAGTATTTTAAATCTAGCTGCTTTATCAACACTGAAAAATGTACATCCACAGCTTACTCATGAATACCCCTAATGCATATCCATGACAATAAGTCACACCTTATACGAAATTAAAAGCTAGTTACTACAAAAACTGCACAATTGGTAATTTCTTTTTTATAAGCGTCTACAATCAAAATGTTTACGAAATTATTTGGCATGCAAAAGTTGATTGAAAAAAAAAACTACTTTTTTTTTGTTGTTTGTTTGCTTATGTAGATAGGTGTAGGTGGTGTTGGTGTTGTTGTTGGTGTGCCGTTAAGATAGTCGGAGAGATACAATAGAGATAGATAGAGAAGCAGAGTAACAGGCGAGGCAAGTAACGTGCAAAAGAAAAAAATTTAATTTACTAATCAGAGGACAACCGAAGAGCGAACAAAGTGCAAATAGAAAAGTAAAATATTTACCAAAAAAATTCAAGATTTATGGCCAATTATAAGGCGCACCCTAAACTTTTGTGCAAACCGAAAGGAAACGATAAATATTATAAATACTATTACAATTATTATTATTATTATTGTTGTTGTAGTGCATACAAAAAGACTTTAATTGTTGGTGCATAATTAGCGCAGTGAACAAAAAATAAATAAATAAAAAAGAGAAGTGCAAACCAAATAAATAGCGTTTTAAAGAGACAGAAAATAAGTAGTTTTTTGTTTGGCTGTAGTTTGTTTACTTGTTATTTATAGTTTGATTTGTGTCTTCTTTATGCTGTACCTGTTTCAAAACTCCTTTTCATAATCTCTTCTTTATTGCAGAAATCCTTACTACAACAGCTAATTCTATACGAATCGTATTTACTGCGACTCGAGAGGCATTCCAGCGGCTCGCGTTGCAGATCGTAACGCTTATCGAGGCAACTGTTCAGCAATAGACCAATATACAGTTATTTGGTAATTATGTGTGTTGTATTTAAAAGACAGAGAGCAACGGCGAGGCGAGCGCGCAAAACGAACGTAGAGAGTGGGAGAACAAGAAATTGAGAGAGAAAATGCATCGCAGCGCCGAGAGCAGAGCCACGCGTACATTTGTTTGTTTTTATATTTAATTTTGAGCGGGCAGGTGAAAAACAGTAAGAGAAAGAGTGAGAGAAAAAAAACGTATTAGTAATATTTGATTTTTGTTGCCGCTGTCTTTGCGCCAGTTGCTAATTAAAACTCAGTCTGGTTAGTAGCAATCAAAACAAAAGCAAGAAATTTATATATATAAATACTATATCAATTTAACAAACAAAAATCTTTAGTTGCCGGGAGCTTAACTCTCTGATGTTGTTGCTGTTGCTGGTTGTTGCTGCTGTTGGTGGTTTTTAGTAGTGTGCGCTGCATTTTGTTTTTGGTTTTTGTTTTTGGTTTTTATTTTGGGTTATGTTCATTTTCAAGTTGAACTCAACACGAGCATATAGAGGAGAACGAGCTAGTTCAAAAGAACGAACAAACTGGAACAAAGCAACTGGAACGACGTGCGTTTTGTTTATTGATGGCAGTTAGAGGAGCAATCGGGAATATGGAACTGGGGCGGAACAGAGAAAGGGTGTGTGGGCGTAGCGCACCTTCGTAGATAACCGCTGACATTGCCAAATCGGGCGACTCCTGCCCACCACCGGGCGTAACCGTGGACAGCGCATAGTACTTGATAACGGGCCGCAGTTGAAGATTGCAAAAGTCACGATCGTTGCAACACGCATGTCCGCCCCGACGGGCGGCTGGGCGTGCCGTTGGCCCGCCGTGTCGGCCGTCGTTGCACCAAATGAAACGGCCCGGCGGAAAGCTCTGCGACATGTTGAGGCAGCTGCGCAACGTTGTTGCAACCGAAACGCAAACACAAATGGGAGTTTGGTTTTTTGTGTGTTGTTGATCTAATTGTTGTTTTTCGTTTCTCGTTTTTTTTCTGTTGCCAATGGCAGCGAAGGAAAACTTACCGGAAACTGAAGATTATCTTGCTGTCGCTGTCCTTTTCCACCGAGGTGAAGCAATAGCCATCCGTTTCGCAAATGTGGTTCGAGTCCTTGCAGATGTCGCAATGGCATTTGATCTTTCCTGTTAAGTAAAAAGATTGTGAGCTTCAGATATCAAAACTAAAAAATATGTAAATAATATTGATAAATAATGTTTAAAGACAACTTTAAATTCAGTTTAAACAATTTTAAACGGGTAAAAAGTGAAGTCTGTGTCTCTAAAAATATATATAAATTGCATGTTATTTATTCCCCTCTAAGATTTGTAAATATAATTCCAATATTTTTAATCGCAATCTCTTCTACAACCCCATTTGTTGTTCTCTTGCACAAGCTATCTTTAATTACCAACAACGACGACTTTTGTGGTCGCCTCAGATTTTAGCCCCGTTTTTGGCCATGCGTTGCTTTGGGCCAATTAGCAAGTCGCTGGCAGTTGCCATTTAAAGTTTCATTAATCATAATTCGGACTCGTATTGATTTTCTTAAGCGATCGCAGACATTACCCCTCCAACCAAGTGCCACAGAAGTGGGCGGGCTCAGGTTACGAACGAAGAAAAAAAAATGAGAAAAAAAAACTTGAACAAAAACAAAAGGCATTTAGCATAATAAACACAACAAAGCCGCGTCGCGCCGAGAAGACAAGTGCAAAGCGGAAAGCATAAAGAACCCAGACGAAGTCAACGTCGACGACGACGTCGCAGCCAGCGTCGCTGTTGCTACTGCTGCAGTTGCATTTCTCGCTCTTGTTGTTGTTGTTGCAGTTGCAGTTCCACTTGCAGTGCGAGTGAGTTGTTGTTGCTTTTGAGGGTGTGTGTAGGCAGACAGTCGGGGGTGGGGTTGGGGCAGGGGTAAGGGAAGAGGTGGACTCTTGGCTTTGAGAGCTTCGTCTGCGCCACAGCGCATTGACATCGACAGCACGCGCTTACGTCACGAGACGACTTGAGGCGAGACCTGTCAGAGACAGCACAGACACAGGGACGGACAGGTGGAGGGGGGCTTTCGACTTCATGAGCCGCTCTTTGAGGTGTTTAAGTCACGCGAGCCGCGCTTCTGTTCTGCGCTTTACACTTACTTTCGTGCTTCTTGTTGTGCAGCGGCGCGTAAGTGGGCAACGACATCTGCAGCTGAGTGCCAGTGGCAGAGGCGGCGGCAGGGGCAGCGGCGGCGGCGGCCGAAGCAGATGCTGAGGCAGCGGGCAATTGTAGGGGCACTGCGCTGTTGTTGTTGCCATGGCTGTTATCAGCAAACGGCAGCGACGATTTTGTTAGATAAGCGCCAGCTGTTTCATTTGTTGTCGTCGCCTTTGTTGTTTGTGTTGTTTGTGTTGTTGCTGCTGCTGCTGCTGGCAACAATTTGTGTCCAGCCCTAGCGCCCGTTTCGTTTGTGTTATTTATGACAATCTCAATGGGCGACGCTGCAAGCAAAAAGAAACAAAAATAACACACACCACATTTAGGTTAGTTTCGCACCTCCGAAAATAAAGTAATATTAAACACGATCGGGGAGGGGGCCACCACATCCTGTCCACTTACCGCAGCTGGCATTGAGCAGCGCCAACAGGCAGAGCAGCTGCGTCCACATTGTGTTGATATTTTGGCTTGTTATTGTTGTCGTTGTGCTTTTCTTTTGTTTTTCGCACACACACTCACACACACACACACACGCACCCACAAAGTCTGTGCGGGCAGCAAACTTATTTTTCTTCACTCTCTTGTTGACGACACAAAACAAAAACTATGTGAAGAAGGACGACGACGGCGACGACGACGACGTCAACGTCGACTGCAGACGGCGACGGCGGCAACCAATTTGTTTTGTATTGCGCATTTATTGTGTGGGCCACAGGAGTGCTGGGTATGCGGGGAGGGACGGGGGTCAGACACGGAGTCGGCCTCGCGCTGTGATTGCGCCCGCGACGAGCTTACATTTTGTTTGTGCATTCGTTTAGCGAAAGTTACCACTATTTTTGGGCCACTTGGCCAAAATTCTATATATACAATACACGGTTCACAGTTAGTTTAACCGAGAGATTTGGTCAAATTTCGCTTGCTTCTTGCAAATCCAATTAGAAAAATGTATTCCCCTCCCACTTTTATGGATAGGTTTTCAGCCGTATTTTCATCACGTGAGTTTAACACTTTAGCGGCCTGTTTGCTGATTCTAACTTATTTATACTGATGGCCAGCACTTTGAAATGTATGGTGCAGTTATTTGTTTGTGCTAAATTGTGTTATTTATTTGTTATATATGCAATTTTGTTTAACGAAATCAGCGGAAAACTCGTCTGTGTGCGAGTGCTTTAGCGAACGATGTGGCCAGAGTGACCGTTGTGAGTTATCAGAAAATGGTCGGGAAAAAATACCAAGAGCATGGCGTTGCCACCTCTCACAACTCCTAACCAGTGTCGCCACACTAAAGTAAATTTTTTATTTTTATTGATATATTTAAATATACATATAATGTTAAAGATGCCGCAATTTCAATTTCCTTTTATTCACAAAGCTTTTCTTTAATGTTAAACAGAAATTTATTCCCGCTGGCTGTTCATACAGGTACTTGAACCGAAAGCAGTCAACAAAAACATTTTATCAATTTAATGATGAGGTCGCTGCTGTTTTTGTTTCATACCCAGTATGAATAGTTTATTGCCACAAGAGACTGAGCAGCGATAATGGTGGCATGCCAGGCTCCGCACCCTTCGAGAATCCTAGAAATACATACAAATACACAAAACATGAATGTCAATAGGAAATCAATAGACTAGGACCGCAGCTGCTTCTTCTTGCCACACGTGCTGCGGGCACTTACCCAGGTAAAGAACCATTGGAACAAATCCCCAGTGGAATGTGGTCTGAATGATATCCACGACAACCCCCAGACGCTCCTTAACTCCCTCAGAAAGAACCATTTTGATTTATAATTGATTAAATGCACAACTTGTACGCACACGCTCGTATTATGAAATGGCTTTGCAGCGAGTCACCGTCTGGAAAAGAATTAGTGTTGGTAACCGCCTGTAGGTTTCTTTTTGTTTGCAATTAAATAATGTCGCTTACAGAGCAGCTCGAAAAGTAGAATGCTAAATATGAAACATTGATTTGTTGTATTTTATTTATGTGAACGTCTACTTTGCTTTACAAATAATATTTAAACATACACTGTAAGCGAGTGAACACCTTGCCATATCGCTCGAGGATACTATGCAAAATGTAAACAAAGCAATGGCGTTGCCTGATCTTGCTATGGAAACGCGTGCTGCAAAATACAGTCGAATCCCGATAATTTAAAATGGCAAGGGAACAGCAAGTTTTACATATTACAGGGGCTTTTGAACTATCGTAATTTCAATTTAACGCGGTTAAAAAAGAAAAGTGCATACAACGGGGATTTAATATATGACTTTCAGTTGATTTTTATATTTATTTAACTTAACGTGCTTTCGCTACAGGTGAGCGTACTTTGAAGTATGTTTTATTTTATATAAGTGTAATTTTATATAAATATAGCAAATGTTATGCAATTGCAACATGTATTTTTGTAGTTTTTCTAATAATAAATAAATTTAATTTATTTCAGGAATTTATTGCAGGAATTTTTGTCGTGCTGCACGATTTTGTCTCACGTGGACACGCTGCCGGCACTAGTTCTTTTCAATTGCAGCCCTGTCAGATGGTGTGTGTGGTCTGTCTGCTAGAGAATTTTATTTGCTTTTTGTTCCGTAATACATTTCAATTAATTCAACGCAGAACGCTCTGAACTGCATCGCAGAGGAGACACCTACAGAGAGCAACGTATTCACCTTACTCACATATAATGTAAGTGCTAAGCAACCGTCGACTTTCACGCTGACATTTCACAGTGTGATGAGTCTGAGGCAAAAAGAAAATTAGAGTGAAAAATCGATTTCGTATTATGTAAGCTGGCTTGTGCTCAAAACGAAATTTGTTTATGTTGCAGATAATAATTGCTTGTGCGGACCATGAAAACAACTAATATCGGATTGTACGCATTTCGTTTAACTTTCGGTCAGGTGAGCAATCGCTGAATAAGCGCATAAAACAAACCAATCAAAATGAATTGACAAGTGCACAAAACTTGCAAATTAAGGGGATATTAAGCGTAAAAGAAATTTCCCAAACACGTTCGTACAAATTTCCCCCACACGCACACTCATTCCATTGTGTGCTCAATGGAAAGTCCGCAACCGGGCGATGCGTGCCTGGAATGCCTCAGCCAGGGCTTAAATAACAAGCTGCGTTTTTTTTACCTGAATCTCGAGGAGCAGCTGCTGAAATGTGAATCCCGCAGCTGCCTCTGGCCGCACAACGATGCCGTCTCCTCCGACGAGGAAGACGACGCCGTTACCCCACCAGCTGAAATAACAAATGCGGATGCGGACGAGGATGAATTTATTAAACAGCTGCTGCAACAGCTGGCACCAGACACTAAATCCAACGAAACTCCGCCGCACTTAAATGAGACTTCCAGCGCACCTGAAAGCACCGCGTGCAACATCGATGACATTCTCTCCATATCTGATCTCTGGGCGAGCGAGCTGCTCAACGACGCTCCAAGCACTGAGCATAGTCCAAAGAGCAAGCAATGTGATAAGCTATCACCTGTTGCACCGCCAACAACAACAACATATTCCATGCCTGATTTGCTAAGTGAATCCTCCATATCGGAAATTGTAACTGAAACGGAGCAAGTGAAGCTGAAGCTGGAACAAACAACACATCCGGCCACAGCAGCAATTGAGCCAATTGTTAGCTACACAATCTCCTTTCCGGCCGTACCAGAGAGCCCAAAGCCTAAGGCGAATCTCTTCCAGACGCCGCCCAAGAAGGCCTCCACAATGGTGCGCACTCAACCACAGCAACGCCAGCAGCAACAACAACAGGTGCAGCCAGAGCCGGAGTTGGAGCCGAAGATCCTCGTTCCACCCGCCAGCCTGTTCCTGGACGCACTGAAGCGCACAACGGCAACGGCGACACGGCCAGTGCGTGGAGTGTCTGTTGCCAGGAGGCAGACGCGCAGTGTGCGCGGCCACGTCGGTGGCGGCGGGCGTTTAAGCGGGGGCATTCTGGAAGTGAAGCAGAAGCTGGCGCGGATCGAGGCGCACAGCAGGCAGAGGGAACCGGAAGCTAAAGCCACGGCAAAGCAAACGCATTGATGATAACAAATTTGGATCACGTTTAATATAAATTCGCAAATGAACATATGCAAAAATATGCGTGTCTTTTTCCGAATATTTATAAACTTGAAGAGATTTGACGGTCGCGCCGTTTTATTTTTATGCGCGGCACGCGTCCAGCGCATGACGATCAATGGCCGCCAGATAGGAGAAATGGAGGGAGATAGCGCCGAAAGGAGGAAAGCGGGTCAAAGCAAATGCGTCACAACTCGGCTCAAGTTGCAACGCGGTGAGATGCTGTCAAGTCGTTAATGTGGAAGTGGTGCAAAGTGTCTAGAAAATTTGGTCAAAAAGCGCATTCCTTAAAAAAACAAAACAACAAAAAAAGCGGCGCCGATACTAAAAATAATTTAAGAAATTATAAATAAGTTGAGACGTTGAATGATATATTGGCAACATGCCCTTAAACAAAAGCAACGAATAAATATAAATAATACTGTGTATTATAGCAAAACGTGATTTTAATTAATATAGACATTTTAGTATTCCAAAACTAGGCTAACATTTTATTTTAAAATAAATATTTAAATATTTTCTGATATATTTCAAGCATATTAAAAGATAAGCTATGAATGATTGTAAATAATTTCCTGTATTTTTTTTTATATTTGATAAAATGTAAAAATGTTTATTAGCAGTAGTTTATGTAACGGTATTAGCCCACTGTGCTGCGCTGACGTCACACGCCACGCGTTTCCAGCTTTTTTGCGTTTTAGCTAGTTTCATTGAAGGCAAAATGCGCTCTAATTGCACAATAACTAGTACAATAGTGGTAAAAATAACGTTACTGGGGGGGGGGCTAACATAACGAATGTGTAATATATAGATTGTTAGACAGGTGTTACAAGTTCATCAACATTCTGATTATGCCAAATGGCGATAATTCCTTAATCAGTTCAATGAACGTGGGAATGTGTGTGTTTTGGGGGCAGTTGAACTTCTCTGTTGCCAACAAGCACAATTAACCAATGCGCAGTAAAAGCCGGCATAGACATTTGGGCAATAGGCCAATTTGGCTGTTTCACATTTTCTAATTTTAGAAAAAGCCAAACAACAAATGATAACACGTTAACGTTTATGTTTTAATTTATGCAATTTGTTTTATATTTCTTTTTAGGCTCCGCCGCTCTCCGCGCAGGCCACGGCGCACAGCAGCCATGCGTTCACCACCAGCTCGTCGGCGCCGAACCGCGTGGTGACCCGTTCCGCAACGATGTTGGCCCTGTTCGGCATTGCGCTCTCCTCGTTCAGCCTGAAGCAGCTGCTGGCCAAGAAGCACAACAAGCACAATGCGCTGCGCAAGCTCTAAGCCGACAACTGAACCCAACCATTGACCATGTCCTGCTTATAGACGCCATACATTCTCAGTTCTCATCCTCATATATAGGGTATATTTGTTTAAGTTTAAGCGAAAACAAAAAACAGCAACAACAACATAAAACTCACACACGTACGGACATGGCTAATAAGCTCGAGGTTTAGTTTAAGCATTATTCGTCCTATACACACATATATATATATATTTTTTGAGATGCGCCGATTAGTATATGTATATATTTCCTTGTTCGCACACACAAACATGCAGACAGACAGGCACACACACACACAGACGAATGCAACTGAATAACTGAATAAATTTTGTGATAGCTGAGATGTGTACTATGATCGTGATCAGGATGATGATAAAGAAGTTATAAATCGATTGTTGCATCCTACGCAATACTAAGTTGCCGTTATGCTTCTTTAGTTCTTTATATATATATATCCAGTCTGTATGTGTAAACAGGTCGCAATATATATATGTATTTTTAGTTATTCAAATTCTAAATTGTAGCAGTTATGAAACGACTAAGTGAATGTTTATAATAATAACAATTGCAAACGTGGGATAGCCAATTGCCAAAATTGAAGGGGCTGCATTTGTGCGCAGCAGTATCCAACAATTATATTAGTTTTAGTTCAATTAAATATTTCAAATAAATGCATTATTATCAACAATAAGATGGGTTCTAATTTCTAATCCCTACTTTGTAGCCCACATATAATAACCATACTAACTAATTAAGCCTCTTATATTGTTAACCCATTTTAAGATCAGTTAACGTAATTATGATCTAGCTGTGTTATTTCTATAACTTCCATCCTACACACGCTCGTTGGCATCCCAGTGCTGTAGTGTTCTTCGGGAGCAGCATGTTGTAGACACAGGGACTGCTCGCATACAGCACACAGGACTCGCGCAAATCCTTGTGCCAGACGACGCGTTTCCCACTTTGCAGTTTTTGTATTTGCGTCTTCGAAAGGACTGTCGTCAGATGCTCATAAAGTTCGTTATAACGTTCATTGGACTTGTCCAGCTGCTTCTGTAGATTGTCAATTGTGGCCGCATCTTTTTCGGCGGCGAGCTTAATTTTAAAGTTCTGCAAGAGATTACATTCAATTAGTTTTCTTTACATAGATTTCGACTAGCTCTGAATCTTTTCCATTTGCATTTGGGTTTGCGCAATCTTCCACAGCGCACCGCATTTGTAACCGTTTTTAATCAAAATAAACTCAAATGGAGCAACAGTGACGTCACAAAAACAAAGTAATGTTGGAAAACGCTTAATTAAATGACTGGTTCATTGGAAGAGGTTGACTAGTACTAAAGTGCAGTTATCCCAGTTAAAGATATTTGTGAGAAAATTAGTATAAAAATTAAATGTACAATTTACATTCATTAAACAACTTTAATTTATTGCATATTAAACTGACTCATGTTAAAACACCACAGCTGTTGAACTGGAACTAGTCAGCACTTGCAGTAGTGTTGCAAAGCACCCGCTTGTGGCACATCAAAAACATATAAAAAAAAACACACACAAATAAATGGGTGACGTGCCTAGTGCCAACACGGAGAATTGTTATTTGTAAATTTAAAGAAAAACGGCCCCGAGCCCCGGCGAGTGGCATCAAATGCGCTAAAAAGTCGCTAACTAACAGGAGAGCAGCAGCAGCAGCAGCAGGCAGCACTAGCGGCACCAGTTGAAGTTGAAGTTCCAAAATATGGGCATTAACGTCAGCAGAAATGCCGACTTGGCGTCAAATGAATGGCTTCAGCGGTTTGTGGGGCGCCAGCACATTGCGCACGACGACGAGGCCTTCTGGAACGGGCTGCTCAACTACAACATTGTGATGCCGGAGAACAGGTGAGTTTGGGAACACGTCAGCAGTGCGGCAACTGGAGCCCTAACTCGAGTTCGAATTCGAATTGCAGCCAGGATCAGCTGAGCCTGGACTCGCGACTGGAGACACTGTGTCAATCGTTTATTGGCAACAATCTAAAGACGGGCAACTTTGGCTCGCTGGTCACCGTCTTTCTGGAGAAGGCCACGGAGCTGCTGTCGCTGTCCGACCAGGAGAGCAACTTGCACGTGTGGCACACGTTCAATGCGCTCTTCATCATACGCACACTGATCAAGTACATCAACGAGACGGGCTCGGAGTTTCAGCTGCTGCAGCACTTTGAGGCCATGCCCAGCGCGGAGGTGCTCCGCGCTGCCGAGGAGCAACATCAGCAGCAGCAACCGGAAGCCGCGAGCATTGCAATCGAGGCCACGGAACAGGCGCCGCTGGCCGCGCTGATTGTGGACGGCGCCAAGTTTGAGACGTTCATCGATGCGCTGGTCAACCTGATTGTCGTGATACCCGTCAAGGAGTTCACCTACCACCTGCACCTGGAGTCGGTGAACACGCTGATCACGCTGCTGGCGGTGCATCTGTTTGCCCAGCAGCAGCAGCCCACAGATAAATCGATTGTCTTTCGCACCGTCTACAAGTGCCAGCACGCGAATGTGCTGATGTCGGCGCTGCTGCATTTTGTGGCGCGCATGGTGGAGGTGCCGCACACCATGTTCGGCTCCAGTTCGGCCGGCTCCTTTGTCTTTGGCATCGCGGAGTCGCTGCTGTCCATCTTCACGTTCCGCAAGCAGCAGGACGTGCTGAAGACGAGCCACGCCACCGGCGAGGAGCTGTCGCAGCAGTTTCGCACGCACTACCCGCTGGCCAATCAGAGCCTGCTGCTTATATTGATCCTAACCAACCACTGTACCGCCCAGGATAATGCCTACCGCACGAGCCTGTTCGGCTGCGCCGATTCAAAGGATTCGCCGAAGCAGGGCAGCGGCGCCGTCTCCTTTCAGATCGACTTTTCGGCCGTCTACGAGACCCTGTGCCGCATCGTGACCATTGATCAGGCGACGCTGCTGCTTTACCTGCTGCTGCATCGCAACGAGCGCTTCTACAGGTTTGTGATGCAACAGCCGGACCTGGAGCAGCTGGTTATACCCATACTGCAAACGCTGTACAATGCGCCCGACAGCAATTCACATCACATCTACATGTCGCTCATCGTTCTGCTGATCCTCAGCGAGGACGAGGGCTTCAACAAGAACGTGCACACAATTGTAAGTTCACTCGGATAATCTCTATATAATTGATGATAGCGACGCTTCTCCTCCTCCATTCGCAGCTACTGAAGAACATCAGTTGGTATACGGAGCGCACGATATCGGAGATATCGCTGGGCGGCATCCTCATCCTGATCGTCATACGCACCATTCAGTACAACATGCTGAAGATGCGCGACAAATATTTGCACACCAATTGCCTGGCCGCACTGGCCAACATGTCTGGCCATTTTCGGGCACTGCATCCGTATGTGGCCCAGCGCTTGGTCTCCCTGTTCGAGACGCTGGCGCGCAAGCACACACGCCTGGATGCACAGCTCAAGGAGCCGGCGGATAGTGCAGTGTTTGTGAATGTTTCGACGACGCCCGAGGACATGATGCAGGATTTGGGTGTGCTGGAGGAAGTGCTGCGCATGGTATTAGAAATCTTAAACTCCTGCCTTACAAACCAGCTGGTCTACTGTCCCAATTTGGTTTATACGCTGCTCTACAAGCGCAGCGTCTTCGAGGGCTTCCGCAGTCATCACGCGTTCCAGGATGTAATACAGAATATCGATATGGTTCGCATCAACCCTATCCCCCGATCTCTGATCAGTATAACATGGTTCATTTGAATTCCTTCTGCAGGTGGTTGGCTTCTTTTCTTCGCGTCTGCAACGCGTGCAGGAACAGCGCGGCGAGCTGGGCGTCAACGAAGTCCTTGAGGTGATATCAAAGGGCGCCAGCCAATGGTCCAGCGATCGCCTGAGGGTAAATACCATCAAATCTATTTCAGATCTCTATAAAACATTCATGACAATTTACTTGTAGAAATTCCCGGATCTGAAGTTTAAATACGTTGAGGAGGATGCGCCCGAGGAGTTCTTCATTCCATATGTGTGGACGCTGGTCTGTAAATACGGCTGCGTTCACTTCAGCTCCGAGAGCATCAAGAGTGTCACCACGGATATTGCCTGCTAATATAAGATTTCCACTCTTGTCCACTCTCCACAAATTTCAACACTCGCAATTTCGCTTCGATTTGCTTTGCTCGCCGCTGGAGCACAATTCTTTGCTTCCCTTAACTTTAATCCTAATTCCAGTTATACAAAAAAGGGAGCCTGGCTCACGCCTATTTGCCTAATCTATTAAAAGCCAAGCCAAATGGTCAAACATAAGCAAAAATTATAACAAAAACGTTGACGTTAAAGTAAAGTAAAGAAAACCATATAAACTAAAGATAAAACATAGAACTAGGCATCATAGCAGAATAGTAAGGAATGAATGAGAAATGTCGAGAATATAATATTTTGCTACCGCTAGATAAAGAATCATAGTTGAGAAAACAAAGCTCCGAACGCCTATCAACCGATTGTACTAATCTACAAAGACAACAAAACGATAATACATACAAATATAAATAATATAAAATAAATACATATTGAATATATACATATATATTTACATTGTGTATGATAGTTATAATAATTATATTGTATTTAGCAATTGGAAAAAACGATAAATTAAACAATAACTAAAGTTGAAGAATTTTTCGAAGGTTTCTCATTGTTTTATCTGCTGAAAGATAAGTTTCACTTGACACACCCTATATGGAGACATTCTTATCAGTTCACTTAAAAGATAATTCCCCTACGCTTTAAAAGTTCCTGTTGTCTTGGGGGTTTTTATCCAGCAGGGTAAAGTACATTTGCGTTTAGTTTACACAATTGCAGTCGATGCCTACCTATAAATGTGCACTTAAGGGCCACTTAAGTATACAGGAAATTACTTCCAATATCTTTTTACGCTTCATTATGCATATTTGCACTATCAGCTGCAACAACGACATAAGCATTCGTCATGTTGATTGCCATGTAATTTTCCCAATATCAACAATTGCAATATAAACAAGCCATAAAGAAGCCCCGCTGGAGTTTCGTTGTGCAGAAGTTAAATAAATGCTTGATGATTTATTAAACAAAATAAATACTGATGAAATATGCTATGTGGTAATGGATAAAATCCCAACATTTCTGTAATATTTCCTCAATAAGGGTTTTATAAGGGACTTTTAATGGCAGCGTTAAAAGTTCGTTGACTTCTGTCGCTGATGTTGTCGTCCGCGTCGCTTTACCATAGACACAAACCCGCAGCTGACTTTAGTTGTTGTTGCATTTAGTTGTTTATTTCTTGCACATTTTTTACTGCAGTTTTGTGCGCACTACGTGTCTTCAATAAATAAATTTCAAAAGCATGCGAAAAACAGAAAAATTTACATTAAACACAATTAATTTGCTGTTCGTGTGTTTTTGTTGTTGTTGTACAAGGCGGAAAATTTCTCATTGCGAATTTTCATAGCTCGCCGGTGCGCTTAGCGCATTTTAATTAATTTTTCAGCATTTTTCAAATTTCCTAGCTTGCTGCAATTGTTGCCATTCGTTGATATGCAGGTTAAAACAGTTTATTGACTTCTATCGCCCGCATTTTGTACGAGCGCCAATTCCAATTGGCAATTACTTCTGCTTGCCCAATTGGCAGCATAGAATTCACTAGAAGCTTAGCAAAGTTTGCAACCCAATTGCGAAAATACCCCGTCAAAGTCGTTGCGCAGGCGCAAAACAAAACCGAAAAAAGACCAAAAACACAAAATAAACAAAATCAAAAACGAAAAAAATAAATAAATAACAATTATTAAGCCTGAGCTGAGCTTGATTGAATTCGAACTGAACTCGGCACAAAACGTGAGCACGCCAAATATGCCTGCCCCCTTCTTTTGGCGGCACTAAATTACAAATTATTGTGCAAAGTCCGCACCATTGTGTATTAATAAAACCAACAACAATATTATGACATAAATGTTGGCAAAACAAACTACAAAACAAGAGCATAACAACGGTGTACATATGTATGTATATATGTGTGTATTTATAAACATAATCAATTTTTACATCGCCCGCATTTTGGCGGTTTTTGAGTCGTTGTTTTCCCGTTGTTTTTGGACTTTTTTCAAGTGGGAAATTCGTTAAGCGCATAAAAACCCTCTGCCCGCATTTAGTCCTTGCAAAAATGTATACATTTTAGCTTTTGTTGTGCTATTTTCACTTATCTAGCTTTTTTTTTGTGCTCATCACTGATCACTGAGCCTGCGCTTCTTGCTGTAACTGGGCATATGGTAAACATCTATAGGTCATTGATCCAACATTTGTAAAGAGCTGAAGTCAATACAAAAAATGATGGCAAGAGGCCCGCACATTTGGCTTGAAATGAGCGTCTTGGCCCGTAGCCAGGTCTTAAAATAGCTTAAATAGCTGCCCTGAGGTTTGCCCTCGCTTTCGGTTTCGCTTCAAAGACTTGGACAAATTATGTTTATTGCCAATCGATTTAACATAAATTCGCACCTTTCAATTGTTTATGTTTATTCACTTGTTCCACGGTCCGCTTTGACGTTTTTCAATCGCAAATATCAGACAAGCTGACGTCTCATAGTGGTTTACCTAGACCCAACTAGGCATCCATTGACGTGGTCCAGTCATCATCACCATCATCATCATCATCATTATCACTAACAATGGGCGACCTTTGTAGCTATTGATCTGGTTTGTTTGGCTGTTGTTTATGTTATTCGCCGATATTCGCGATGAGAAATAACCCGAAGCCAGGCAACTTGGGCCATTTCCAAGTGAAATCTATGAAAGTTGTACTGAAGACTGGTCTTCTTTCTGTCTTTGGTTTTGTTTTTATTTTACCTAGCCCCAGGCCGGGCTAGAAATGACTCAACATAAACAACTTGGAAGTGATAAAAAAATGTTTGCTTTTTTTGATATCAAGTTTTTGTTACTTAGACTAAGCTACATCATCAACTAATTTCCTTTTAATACGTGTTGCATGCTCGAATCTAGAAAATTCTATGATATATCTAAGATACAATCGAATGACTTTGAAATAAACTACTAACAAGTTTGGTTAGTTTGTTTCTAGACGTTTCAGATAAATATCTATAGGCATACCAATAAATATTGTGAATGTCTGATAATATCCAAAATCAGGAAATACAAAAATTCAAATAAATTTAATTGAATATATATTAATATTCCTGACTTCCTTTTGGTATACTTTCCTGTAACTTCCTAACCGGCTTCTCTTTAAAGAGGTTTTTGAAATTATGTCAGATAATATTCATTTCAATATATTTTCAAAACTAAATAAACATGCACACATTTTAAACTGTTTTTTTTTTTACAAAATTTTCCTTTTTATTTTTTATTTCATCATGAATAATTATCACAATAACTTAAGCGCTAGGAAAGTGTTAAACACCTTTTTAAAATTAGTCGTATAATTGGGGATACCAAAAATAAATGATGCATGAAATTACTTACGAATATAAGAAACTGTATAAATATTAAAGACATTTCAATATTTACTTAATGGATAATATATATGTATGTGTGTTTAAAGTAAATGCTGTCTTTCATCTGCCCATTTTTTTTTTGGATAAAGGACAGAAAGAAAGACACGCGCCTTTGGCAACGCCAACCAATCGGAAACGGAAACGCCGACCAGCAGTACTCCCCGCAGTTCTCTTTAACTTGGCCTACATGCCCTCGCAGGTGGCCATGCAGGTCTTGTAGCTGGGGAAATTGTTCTCGTTGCCGTCGCAGCCGCCGAACTTGAACTCGACGCACTTCTTCTGCTCGGGATCGTAGCGCCAGCGCGGAATCAGCGCCCGGCAGACGCCCTTCCGGGCCGGCATCATGCAGAACTGCTCCGGATGGGTGTTGCGACCCGTGTTGGCCACATCGTCCAGTGAGATGGCATCGAAGAAATCGCTCACATCATCGTACAGATCCATGGGACGCGCCTCGCAGACGGACATCGCCGCCAGCAGCAGCAGCAGCATCGCTCCAATGACTTTCAGTTGGCTTGGGGCACGCATTCTGGACAGATCAACACTTTGCACTTGCACTCGATTCGACACAATGTCTTCTTCTTCTTCTTCTCCTTATTGGTAGCACTCGCTTTGCAGCTTTCTTTCACTTGTTGGCTCTTCACCTGGCGACTGGCGACTGATTGCATTATATGCCTCGCATTTGGTTTTATACCGCAAACGTGACGTGACGTGACTCGCGCCTCGATCGCTGTGCACATAAATTGGCATAGCACGGCTTATGCTCTTAGCCCACTCTTAAAGTTGGTCAAGCAACCAGACAGGGTTGCCAGATGGACCGAAAAAAGCTTTGCTTTACATTGGAAGGGTATGCGAAAAAACAATTAAAAGTTTTACATATGAAAATATATTTTATTATTTTTATTTTTGATTTTAAACTGATTTAAATTTTTTAGCAATATAAAAATATTAAATTGAATATTTTTCTTATTTTAATTTTCTATTTTAATTCTACTTATGTAAATTACATACATTACAATCGGAAGTATTGAATATAATTTTATTTTAACTTTCGATTTTAAATTTACTTAAATTATATGCATTTTAAAATAGAATCTGAAATATTGGAGTGTTAAATTGAATATTGAATATTTTTTATTTTAATTTTTGATTTTAAACTTATTTAAATTATATACATTTCAAATTAGAATCTGAAATATTGAAGTATTAAATTGAATATTTTTTTTATTCTATTTTTTGGATTTGAAACTTGCTTAAATTATGTACATTTCAAATTAGAATTTGATTTTTTTATTTTAATCTTTTATAAATTATATACATTTTAACTTAGTATCTAATATATGGCAGCATTAAATTGAATATTGAATATTTTCTTCCTTCATCTATCATTTGTTAAGTTTAAAAAGACTTTATAGATAAGTCGGAACCACTTGCTGCGTTCAAAGTATTACTTGGGTAATAAAATAAACAATTTTAGTGCTGTTGACTCATTTGAGAATTGTCTGTCTGATTGTCTGCATATTTGCTGGCCAGTGCTTGAGGAACGTGCAGAAGAGATGCAAGCTGCAGCAGCAGCAGAAAGCAACAGTCAGCGCCCAGTGGCATTAATTTGTGCAATTGCCTTGGATGCTCACCTTACCGCACGCGGCAGCGGCAGTCAAGGTAACGCACACACGACGGAGAATCTGCAAGGAGCAAGGAGCAAGTAGCCCAGGTAGCTGGTGAAGATGTACTGAGTCGCAGTTGTGGCTGATGTTGCTTTTGTGGCCATGATAAAAATTGCATGAGCTTGCACTTGGCATTTTATGCTGCTTCCAACTTGGCCCGACGTCAGACGTTCCCAAGTTGCAGTCAAATTTTCATTTTTCCGCTCACGTATTTCGATTAAATTCTCATTTTGGTCATAATTTTGCCGTTTTTACGTTTGCCTTGCCATTAAATTGCAACTTTTCCACCTCTCACTGAACTTCTCTCGCTCACGCTCTCTCACTATCTCTCACTATCTCTCTTTCTCCAGTTTGTGCCTCGTTCTTTATGTGCGTATTGAAATCATCAAGTTGGTCAAATACATTTGGAAAATTAAAAGTTTTCCTGCCAGTTAACTAACACGCTACTTGGCACTGTTGAGAGTTGGAGAATGGGGACACGAGAGGGGAGAGGGTGTCAATACATTTGTTCGATTGTTGCGACTTATTGTTTTTTGCACACATAAATCAATTTGCCTTGCGCGACATTCTCGCCGGTTAGTTGGCAAGTTTTATGATTGCCGCATAAATCCGTTAACAAAGCCCAAAGCACCTGATACCGTGATACGCTTTGCTGCGCCGGCTAATTTTCCTCGGCACGCACACATCGGCACGTCAGATTGGCAAATTCCCCATGAGCATTGAACAGTTGGCTGAAGCTGTTACAGTTACTGCAGGAACAGGAACAGGAGCGGGAGCAGGAACCGAAGCTGAAGCATTCGCTGCAAAAGCTTAGCAATAAAGTTGTGTTATGTGCGCGTAATAAATTGAAAAATAGTGCACACAACTGTACAACTACTCACACACACACACACACACACACACACACACACACACACACACACACACACACACACGCACACACTCGTGCGCAACTGTTGCGCATCTGCTGCACATCTTTACCGTTGCCCATAGAGAATGCAAATGCAGCAAGCGCATGGAACACAGCTCTAATCGAACTATTTCCGCTGCAGCCTAAAAGTATGCAACGTTATTTACTTTCAAGTTGAAACCGACGAGCAAAAAACTTTGAAGTTTAGTTGCCAAACAAAATAAATAAATATATGTAAATATATATATAAATATAAATCAAATATATATATAAATTCTAATCAAACTAGAAGCACATCAAAAATGTAGTTGCCAATGTCATTTATGCAATAAATAAAGCCAATAAAATCACATAACGTTCCATGGAGCAAGCTATATTAAAATAATTTGATCGCTGCAATGTAATTAAATTACTTAGGCAGGACCCCCACGGCAGAGTACAAAATCCTTTTAAAATACCATAAATGCGCAATATATGCGACGAGTGCAGGGGTAAATTCGCCCCATTGGACCCGTTGGGCATATTTCCAGGCAAAGCCACCGCAATAACCGCTGTCAATATGCGGATTAACGCATCAATTACATGACCAGGCACGGTTCGACCAGGATATCGTGTTTATTAAATTGTGTGTGTGTGTGTTTGTGACAAAAATATACAGACTGTTGCATGCGTGGCGCGTTAGCCGGCAAAAATGTCATTTGCGCAATAATTTAATTAATTGCAAATTGTACAATCAGGCTGGCAGCTCCCTTTAGAGCGCCAAACACCAAAAACGAAAACAGAAACAAAAATAAAACCATTTGAGTTCCATTTCGTGCAGCCGACGTTGCTCTAAGCCCATTTACATTTATGATGCGTTCGGGCCCTAAAAGGGAGAAGCAGCAACCGGGACACGAGTTCCCACTCTGTTGGTCAGGTCAGTGGCAACTAAATTAATTCGATAATTGACTTCCACTCTTTTGACTGCTCGTCCGGTCAGTTTGCGCTTTAGTTTTCAATTTTTTTTTTATTTTTATTTCTTCTCTGAGCTGGTCTTGTCACCCGGAGCTGCCCTGTGCCGGGGTCTCCACTTTGGCTCGTTTATTTTTTATGTGTGCGACGCCGCCGCACACAAAACATAAAAACGTCTGTTGCGTGTTGCATATGGAAAATTGCCAAGTGGCGGCAACGGGCAAACACTCCAGAACCCAAAAGAAGTTGCAAAAGGAAATGTGGCAAGTCGTAATGGTCCTGACAGGGCCCAAACACAGGCATAAAAATACGAAAAAGAAAAAAGCAAAAAAAAAAAACAGCACGAAGGAAGAAAAATTCAGCTCGCAGTTCGCTTGAGAGTTTTAATAGTTGTGCAAGTGCATGTGATTGCTTTATGGGATTTGGATGAATTTGGCGGCACGTGCCGCTTGGCATTTGGTTAATTATCACAAATTAGCCAGCAATTGCGGAACAAATTGATTGCCATACTGTTTAAGTATTCCAATTGGGCAAGGAAAACATTAATTGTTAGTTATTTAAAATAGTTATAAAGAAAGAAAAAACATTGAGAACATTTTAAAGACATATTACTAGAAGAAAGTTCTGGGGAACCACGGGAAAATGCAAGAAAAATTAAAAATATAAATCTTAATGACTGCAAGAAAATGTTTAGAAACATTCTAAAAAAGTTATCATAGAAATGTTGAAGAAATCTGGAAATTCTATATCAACTTTAGTATACAGTAAGAACTTAAGGTGCTAAGAAATGAATGAATGGATTTAAATTCAGGTTGTCGTTAACAGTTGCTGGAAATAAAATTTCTTGGCTTTGTTCCATGTGGACGATGCAGCTGCAGTGCTCAGTTGGCAGTTCGGGGAGTTCTCAGTTAACGGTTGGCAGTTCTCAGTTCTCGGTGCTCAGTTCTCAGTTCTCAATTGTCGATGGATGTGGATACGTGGCCAGGTCTCATGTTTATTTAATTTGATCAATTGGCGCAGCGTGTCACATAAATTTGTCCAATTTTTAAAATGCACAAAAGACACTAAATTTGTCGGTTGTTTGCCAGAAGGCAGCCAGACAAAAATGTGCAAAGAAAAACGGGTAAATACTAGACGACACCTGTGGACGACACCAGGGAGCGGGGCGGGACGAAGCTCCTTGACCTGGCCACGTAGCACATACATCTCAACACCTTGGCAAATGAAAAGAAATTGCCAAGACGGCTGTCTTCGATAGGTATTGTATGGAATTCAACTGCCCAGCCGTGGCTGCTTTTCTTTAATTCATATATTTTTTTTTTTTTTTTTTTGATGCAACAATTTGCCTGTTGTGCGCTTGCAGCACGTGAGCCAAATGCTGTGTACCTTCAAACTGACAACATACTTCAATGCAATTGCATTTAAATCAGTTGGTTGAAAGAGAACGAGCCACATAGAAAGGGAGAGAAGCAGCCTGTGTGTGTAAGAAGTCCTCTCGTGTGTTGCCGCCGTGTGCACTGCGCTCATAAATTATGCAAAATTTTTTGGAGTCAACAGCATGCATGTGTGTGTGTGTGTGTGTGTGTGGTGTATATGCTCTATTTGTTCGTTTCGAGACCAATAAAATGAAACATTTCTAAGTAGTAAATATGCAACCCATCGACATTTTGGCCCATGTTGTCTGCGTCTGCGGCTCGTAAACTGTCCGAAGCGCTGCCCCATCTCAGTAATTTTCCATTTTCCATTTTCTATTGCGCTTAATGAATTGCTTGTGTGCGGTTTAAAGCAGCCCCAAGCATTTTGAATATGCATAAGCACAACACTATGCCAATGCATTTAACTAAGTTTACAATTTTTCCAACTGTTTTTTGCAACATTTTTCTTTTTTTTGTGATTTTTATTTTTTCTCAACGCCAGCAGCTGAAATGCAACACAAAAGTTTTTGTTTGGCTGTAACATAATATTTTACTCAATGCGCACAAGAATATAAAAAATATGTTTTGGACGCAGCCCAAAAAAACAAAAAATTTAGAGAGAGGGAACGAGAGAGAGGGAACTAAGAATAGTAGAATGAGATAGCTGCTGAAGTAAGAATAGAAAAACAAACGAAATGGCTCGTGCCATGTCATGTTTTTTGATGCACGCCCGCGCTACCAACGGTCCAGTGCTCGGTTTCGGTATTCAGTGTATCCAAGTATCCTTTTTCATTTTGTCATGTCGCACACTGTTTTTTTCCATCGCCCCATCTCTCTTGGCTTTGCCCACTCTTGTGACTGGCTCGTGGACAAGGCAAAAGTATTGAGGCATAAGTAAAAATTGCTGTTGCCATTTGCTCAAAAACTGCTGCCGAGCCGTCGATGTGGAAATAGCAGCAGCAGCAACAGCAGCAGCATCAGCCACCAAATGAACGTTTCAGCTTTAAGCTAAGACAATGCGCCCAAATGATGCAGGCAACGAATTTGTTCAAGTCTTGCCTCAATGTTGCACTAACAAATAAAAGCACCTATATAGATGTATATGGAATAATCATAATATAATAAAAATAATTTATAATTATAATCAAAATTATAATAACACGTAAATTCGAAATATTTATATTTATTTCATATAAGTTATTCAGACCTAATTAATTTGCCTTAGACAAGCAAACTCCCATAACTTTGTCAAAAATGAACCGATTTTCAAGTTCGAGGGCATTTTGATCATGATTTGTCCTATAAATTGATTTTACAATCAAAATATATTAATTTTTGAAAATTAATTTTTTTTTGGATTTTTTGTCAAAAAATCATGTACCCTTGTTGATTTTCGAAAAAAATTTTTTTTTTTTTTTTAAATCTAGAATTGCGAATTTTTGTTTTTAATCGATTGTATTAGTCATAATTAGCATAAAAAACAACATTAAACTTGATTTTGGGAGGGTAAAATTTTTGGTCAAAAATCATGCCAAAATTGACAAAAATTTAAACATGTAAATTTCTCGGATCCCACAACTCCCTAATTTTAAATTCCCATAACTTTGTCAAAAATGAACCGATTTTCAAGTTGGAGGGCATTTTGAACATGATTTGTCCTATAAATTGATTCTACAATCAAAATATATTAATTTTTGAAAATTAATTTTTTTTTGGATTTTTTGTCAAAAAATCATGTACCCTTGTTGATTTTCGAAAAAAATTTTTTTTT
>SCDY01001262.1:0-32817 GCA_004143825.1 Drosophila micromelanica
ATACTTTATGGGGTCGGAGATGCTTCCTTCTGCCTGTTACATACATTTGCACAAAACCATTTTACCCTTTTTTACCCATTTTCAATGGGTTCAGGGTATAAAAAAAATAATAACTTTACTCGTTGGGTAATATAAAATTTAATGTCAATACCTAATTCTGTACCATTTTCAGTATTTTTTCATGAAGCTGGCGCCACTGCATCTGCGCATGCTGATTGGACACCAGCTGACACGACGACTGCGCCTCGAGGGCTTAAGCCAAAGAAAGGTGACTTAGTCAGCAGAAACTGTTATGTATTTTCTTCTTATATCTTAAGAGTTTTGTAAATATTGGCGCTTAGTCTTAATCGCAATAAAAACTGTAAACATTTTGCATACAGAAACCGGCCAAGAAAATCAATTTGCGAGTCTTTTTGGCCAGATTGCCCGATTGCAAAACTTTGCGGCTGCTGCAATTTGTGTGGAGAGCAAGGGGCGGGACGGAGTACTGGTTATGGGGTAAGCATAGCCGTGAAACCGGTTGGCCAGCGTGCGCAAAACTGTCGACTGACATGCGGAAGAGCTGCCATTGGATCAATTTAGCAGTCTTCAGGCTTTTGGTTTTTAAGCAACAAAAACTCACATTTAAACTGAATTCATGTGAATACAAATGAGCTTTAGGCACAAATCCGTTAGGGCCTCTCTATTGTGCTCACTGGCTACGACGCCCTTAGTCCACTTGCATAATTGTGCAAGTTTACATTACAATGCAAGTTTTAACAGTACGACCATGTCTAATGGAACCAAACATACTTGCTAGCTGGATGGTTATTGATAGGGGCTTGTTACAAAAGTGACAACCTTAACACTAACACACTGAGATACACTCAAAAGAGTTAAATTTTCGGAACTGTAATCAAAAAAGAAAGACGAATTGGCGCGAAATTGAAACTATATGTTAAGAATTCGGTTATATATAATATATTATATATATTATAATAATTCTTGATACATAAATATTATATATGCTTTATATTACTTCGTTTAATTATGCAATTTAATCATTAACTTCAGAACAAACATCGTTCGATTGGCCCTTAATCCCATTTCTGAAAAGTACACATTTCGTTTTTTGCTTTTTTTTTGTCAATTTATTCCTGCTTGTTTGCTGTATTTGTTAATGCATTTTGTTGCTTGTTTGTTGCGTAGCTTTTGGTCTTGTTGTTATTTACGAAAAATGCAAATATAATTAAATAAAGATCTTACATATTAGATGTGCAAATTGTTAAACAATGAAATACATCATTTTCCTACGTGCACCTTGTGCTGTTGTTGTTGTGATTGTTGCCGAGCACACTATACTGTACATAATGGTCTACATATTGTAAATTGGATAAATTCCACTGCGAAACAAAAATTGCCAGTTAGTAGTTATGATTAGAGCAGATGACGACAATCCGCCCAGGCCGATATAAAACGAGTTGTGGATGTAATGTAATGTAACACTGGCCAAATAAAACGTACCACTGCAAAATATACAAAATTTTATAACTAATTAAATTCATAATTTTGCTTCGGAAACTTGTGGAACTTACCACTATACACACTTGCTTCATTTAAGGCGTTGATGTCTAGCCCCCGAACTAAGCAGCTGTTTGTTGCCTGCGGCTACGACGTCATCTACCGAAAGTAAAAAATTAATAAGAATGTGTTTAAGCTGTATATGTGCTATATCTGGCCAGCTGCTGACCCAGTTAAATATTCTTAAATTCAATTTGGCTACAATCTACATTTAATGGAAATACGCTCTTATGAATATTTGGCAGCCAATATAGAATTCAATTGCTGTTTATTTATTCGACATTCATCTTGTTTTTTAGATAAAAGGTAAATATGAATAATAGCCAAATAGTTTTTGTTCTAAATAAATTAATGAGATATTTTTTATTATAGATATTTTTATATAAAAATAAACAAATGGCATAAAAAAGAGCTGCTTTGAAAATGATGAACCTCAAACTATCACAAAATATTCATTTGACAAATTTCACACGTTGCTAAAATGTTTCATAAGCTATTTTATGTATATGTATATATATCGCAAATCGTATGAGAAAAACGCTTTTAGTGGGCCATGTCGAAATGTCGTCGTTGGAAAGTACAAAATTTATGGAAATTATTTCTCTAATGTCGCAAATTATGGTAGCGATGCCAAAACATAGTCACATAGTCACATACGACTATGCTATATCAAAGACTTTTTCATTATTATTATTTTTTTTTTTTTTATTATATATTTGGTTTATTTAACAATTTGCTATCCTGTGTTAGCAACTTATTTTTTAATATATGTTTCATTTGCTAATTTAATTAATCCATGTCATTGAAAAGCTAATTATGTGTCTAAAGAGACGTAAGGCAATAATTTGAAGTTAAAATTTGAATAGGCTTATGTCTATTATGTGATATATTATTTGTTGACTTACCTGACTTAGGGTACTAATAGAAATCCATTAAATGCTAGCGGCTTAAACGTGTAACGTTATACAAATCATTTTAGCAATTTTGTTGATTTAACATACATATTTTAAAAGATTTTTGTTGGAATTAAAATTCAACATCTAAGTATATCCATGAACTATACAAATCGTGCTTTAGAAAGCGGCTTCGTAGAATGCATAGAGTAGGAAGAGCAAAAATGCCAGGATTAGGAAGGTGGTAACCAAACTTCTGGCTTCGTTCATGTTGTATAAGTTGTTGTTGTTGTTGCTTACTGGATTATAGAGAAAAAGGGCTTATAAATATTGAATCAATCAAAGATGCAAACGAGTCGTAGACTAGACTATATATGTTTGACTATGTGTTTGACTGTATATATGTATATAGTTTGTAAGTAAGGCCTATTTTATTATTATCTGTATTTTATTAGATGCAATTATCTTTTGTTACACAACACACCTAAGAGCTTTGGCGGTTCACCAAACTGTTCAATGCAAATGACACGGAGTAACTGAGAAACGCACCAAAATATTGTTCTCCACAAACTGGCCTAAAATTTGTATCAAGCATCAAAGTCGGGCAGCCGTCCGCAGTCAGCAAATTGGAATTATGGTTCTATATATCCATACACATATTGATACATATATTTAAATATATATTTGAATATCTAGAGAAACATAATTCGCTGTTTGTATTAGTGTCCAGTTGTTGCGCATATTTTGGTGCGCCACACATGTGTCGACCAGTATATAGATTTATTTATATATACATATCCAAATCTTATATATATATATATATACATACGAATACGCAATGTTCAAAAGTATGTTTAGATTCCATGGAAGCGTGTGGGCTAAACAGCCGCGTCATATGCCCCACGCGGCACGTTTACAACTTGGACATCAATTCAAAGCAAAGCGCTGCAAATTCTCTCTTGTTATCATACCTGTTACGAATTAGTTTCAAGTAATCCATTGTTCATTCTGGGCAGTGGCAATATATCTTGATCGTCGTGCAATTATTAAAAAATATTTTAAAAATGTATTTAATTGTTTGCTTGTTTTGTTTTTGTGTCGTTAATACTTTCCAGCCATCTGTAGTCTAATTCTTAATTTATATCTTTTTTCTGGCAGCTAAATACATTTAAAATAGCATGTACCATATGTTTGTTTAGTTTTTGAACCATGTCCAAAATATTTGAATCATTATATAGAGGCACGTAGCACAGGCTGCGCCCTACACATACGGCTTGTTGAATTTTAAAAGAGCGACGCATAATACATTTTAAGGATATATGATTTTTTTAAATTTTTCCATTGAATTAGCTTAATGTTTTATACTCTGATTTTAGCTATATAATCCATGTAATATTTAAATTCAGAACTATGGCATTTCTAGTTTAAATTAGTATACTTAAAAATTGCAGTTGGTTATAAAATCAACTAAATTTATTTGATATTTATAATTTCTAAATACTCACCTCTACTCTACGCCTCTACCCATTCGGTGGTGATTTACAACACTGCATAGATGATCCAAAGGAAGAATAATAGTATGGCCAAAATGCCGAAGGTAGTAAATAAATTCTTTGCCTCACTCATTTTCGCTTGGATTCTAAAAATACATAATGGAGAAATTATTGCAAAAATTTATTGACTTCTAATTAGATAGTTTTGTCTACTTGTCAATAAAAATATTTCGAATTAATTTGCAGGTGTCACTTGAGAATTTTATTCGATATAAACATTAAAAATGCGCCCATCCATTTTATTAGCTCAAATCATTTTGTTTTCAATTGTATACAATTTGTTTTTTTAATAACACACCCGAAATTTTGAATATGTTTTTAATATCAAATCACCAAAAGACTCCATATAGACGAGTATCATATATAAATTTGTTTGTTGTTGTTCTTTGGTTTCGCTTATTTTATTTATTTTTTTTTATTTTTTTGGTACAGCAATCAAAATGTCTTTCTATATATCAGAAAAGAGTACATATAGAATTAGTGGCAAAATAATTCCAGCTTTATAGGTTGGAACTGTTCCAAATATTTTTCTATATATTTATGAGCACGGCACACATTAATATGATACAGATTATGCAAAAATATCACTCAACATTGGATTTTTCATTAAATGTTAAATTGATTTGGCCTTTGGATACCTGATTTTTTTTTTGCTTTTTTAGACTTTGCGGACTGTGCTTTTAACTGCAGAAAGGCTTTAACCCAACTAAAATCAATTCACGCACTTGGCCGTTGGGTTGCGCAAAATATAGCAAAAAAGAAATACTTTGGACGCCAAGCATTGGCATAAAAGTATCTATAAGACGAATACATGAACGCAATACACACACACTCACACGCACACACGCTTGTTAGATATTTCGGATAACAACGGCACTCAAGAGAAAAGCGTTGCTCTGTCAACTGACAAGTGGACTATGGTTCTGTTTCCAAAAAGCACATGGGCCAAAGCGAGATGCCAATAGTAAATGCTGCTTGGAATATGCATAAGAGTTGACGAAATCACATTGAAAATAAATAAAATTAATTTCAACTGCTGGTTTGACGGTTTGCGAGCAGTCGCCAGCACAAGAACATTGCAATGATATAATCATATGCCATACATGTATGCACTCTATCGCAAGACAGAGATTTTAAGTTTGTTTTATTTAGGTGAGAAACTTTTCTTTGCAGTTCTTAAAAAACATACATTTTTTTTAGTTGCTAAAAATGATAAATACGCAAAACAGTCTATACTAGAGGCTCCTGTATAAAGTATACATAGATACCGCCCACACCTACGTAAACAAATTGCTTTGTTTTATTTATTCTTAATTTTTATTTATTTATTTTTTTTTTTTTTTTGGTTAATGGTTCTATTCCAACAGTATCTGCCCGACACTTGTCATTAACTCAATTTGAAAATGCACTGCGCAAATGGTGGAAATGAACTCTAGAAAAAAACAGTTGAACTGTCCACTCATGAAGGCTCGAACCAAACTACCGCTTTATTTTGATGGAATAAAACTCAGCTTAACATAGCTTAAAAACTTTTGGAAATACTAAATAAAATTATTAATTTTTATGTGTGTGTACATGCATGTCGCAAAACATTTATATTGAGTTTTATTCTGTTTAACTGTTTTATGGAAACTTTACTTTTGACCCCCGAATCAGTTAAATTTTTTATGAGACTATTTTCTATGAGACTTATACATCATACAACTAAAGGCAACTAGCATATTTCTTAAATTATTTAAGGACTTTAAAAAGCTGTATATTTATATTTATACACAAAAAATATTTAGTTAAATTGCATAACGATTTTGCGTATATTCCTCGCACCTGTTCATTATGCATTTGGCGGGGGGATTCATTTGCGAATCGGGTTCACAATTAAAGGCGCTCTGGAACTCGGGCAGGTTCATATAGCCGCGATTTAGTTGCGCCGCAAATATCTCGTCTTGGCGATTGCACAATTGCTGAGCCACCGCATAGAAGAGCACACGATGCTCATTCAATCCGAAGTACTGCAGCACAAACTGCTCGGCAAAGAGGAACCGCTCGCCCTGTAGCCAAAATCGATAGTCGCCAAAAGCGGCCTGAAACGAGCGGTGAAAGTGAAACACATTGGCCACCTCATGGGTGCTTAGTGGCCGATAGATGGCCGCCAATTCGGCGTCGTAATTCTGCTGAGTCTGCCGCTCTAAGCAGTTCAGTGCTGTATAGTAGCCATCGGTGTTCTGCAGCAGACCCGACTGGCGCCACAGCTCCAGGCCCTGCGTTGCATAGTAATGATACATAGGTCGGTGCAGCGAGAGTAAGACAAAGTGCAGAAAATGACGCAGAAAATATGCGGACTGTTGCACATCCTCCGCATCCACGTAGGGCGACTCAAAGCTGTACCGCAGCTGCGCCCGTCGTAGCGCCAGCAGATTTCCATAGAACCTGTCCGGCGTGAACTCCACCTGACTGTAGTGCAGCGTCAATTTACTGATGTTGAGATAGCGCTGAGCGTGCACATTCAGCAGTCGCAGCACCTGCAGCTCGCGGCGCTCTACGGATGCGGGTAGCAGGTGCCCGTACCAGTCGCGACGGATCAGCGTGGAGCGCCTACGCTGCTGGAAGCGTGTGGTATGCAGCTGGTACATAGCCAAGGCAACGTCGCGGCTCAACCGTGTTGCCAGCACATGCCACTGCCAGTACTCGGCGTGCAGCAGATGCTCAAACTCCGTTGCCAGCTGGTAGCAATCCTCATAGGCCAGCTGCCGCTGCGCCTGCCATAGTACATAGTTGTAAACGATGCGAGGCTCTGTGTGGTGCAGCACTTGCCAGGCGTGCGTTATGCGCTCCACATTTAACGGCAGCTTTCGCGCCGCTGCTAACTGTTGCGCGGTGAAATTAAGCATACCAAAGAAGCTCTGAAAGTAGTCTATGGTGTTGTCGTCCAACTCTAGCTGTTCCTGTCCAGATTTTAACCTCTTACGCTCGCTCAAACTGCTGGCCAGCGGCAGCTCGCCGCGCATTCCGCGGCACAGAACGCGCATCTCCTGCGCCACAATGTGCGACACCTGCGGATGACGTCCTCTCAACATGGCCGACATGCTCTCTTGGAAGCCATGCAGACTGGGACACGGCAGTTCCTCCATGGGCGCCACATAGATGGTATGCTCGGCAAAGTAGGTGTGCAGCAAGGTAGGCAGACCATGGGCTGCTAGCTGTGCCGACAGATGAATCCAATTGAGCTGCGCGTCCAGCTGTCTGCGTTCCCATTGATGTCGCAGAAAGGGCCAGGCCGATAGCACCTCCTCATGGGCAGCCAAAAATGGAAGCTGCCGCAATATCTGCCGCCAGTGTGTGGCGGGTGTGTGCATGTGGCTCGGCACATTCCGCTCTCCCCGCGCCTTGCACTCCCCATAGAGGTGTGATAACAATTTGCCCGGCAACGTTTGGAAGTTGACATGTTGGGCCTGAAAGAACTCCATGCGATCCTGCATGTTGTACAAAAACGGAGGCACTGCGTCATCTAGATCCACATCCTCCGTCTGCACACTAAATTTGCCACACGCATGTGCATAGAAATCCTCACAGGGCTCGACGCTCTTATTTGTCAATGCCACCATCTGCTGCAGATTCCTTTTGTACACTTGGGTAAAGAGCTGACCCGACTCCGACTCTGACTCCTCGTTGGTCGCCTCGGCTCCTGTCGTTCCCTCTCCACATACCAAGTGGATGGCTATAAACATCACCGGCAGCTGACATTCCAAGCGCATTTTGCTCATCCGTTCGCTTTACTAATTTTGCGAGAACTGTGCTTAGGCTTAGGTTTCTAGGTCTACGTTGAAAGCAGCTTGCGGCTGATAACCTAAAAGTACTCAGTGTTGATTGATATGTTCAATAGATAGCATGTGCTCCACTGTGCCGCCTTGACCTTAACGATTTGCGCTCAAGCAACATCAACGTAAATATTTTTAAGCAAATATTACTTATTCGCATTGAGCCACAGTTTAACGATCTACAATATTTAATACTGATATTTTTCTTATAGTCAGGAGATTGTTTTTAATGCATAGATCCAACCATTTATTACTGATATGCACTGATATGCATTTATTTATAACCATCATTATGTTATGTTCGCTGACGATCAAGTTAAATGATAGCTAAGTAACAATCTTAAATAAATTAAAATTAAAGCAATGCCTAGCTTTATTTATTATTTTTATTTCTCTTCACTTTAAAACAAACTTTTAACCAAACCGGCTGTGTATATGTCTCCTTGATCAGTAAATATCTGAATGAGCTATCTGTATTTTTCTATGCAATCTGAGTCCTAATTTTAAGATATCACATTTTATGACAAATTATAATATCGTCTGCAAGGGTATAAAAGTACGCATCGCACTTTAGAAAGACTGTATAGTTTACTTTTTATCGTATACCTTAGGATTTCATCAATAAAACATCCATGCTTTTTGCTGTAATTACTCTTTTTATCGAAATAATAATAATTTGCTAATATAGTAACATTTATCAATTCTGTTTCCTTTTATTTAATCATAAGTAGATATTTTCAATACCTTAATGAACTTTTTGCGCGTGTGGAAATGGACATCTCATCAACAATTTGAAAACATTGCTATACTGAGTTATAAATAAACTAATGGATACTATGGAATAGCGAGCCATTAAATTGCCCCTACATTGCTTATTTCCTCTTATTGATAGCGGGACAGAAATAGGGACGGGGAAAGAGAGAGCGAGAGAGAGAGGGAGAGAGAGAGAGAGAAGGCGAAGCCACAGATGTCTCTCATATTTGGGGTAATGTCTGTCTATAAGTTCACATTTTGCTTGACATTCCATGGTGACTATGTTTTGAAGATTATTGTGCCCCTGAAATTATAGACAGAAACTATATAAAACATACTTAAATGAATATATATAGAAATGTATATTTTATATATATAAACATATACATATATTGTGGGCGTTGGCAATAACACGCAGGGATAATAATAAATAATAATAAACAAAGAGACTACACAACTTGGGCAGTCCAAACAATCTCCAGAAAAAGGCTTGAAACCAATCAATAAATTAGGTGATCACCTGCTGCCTGGCCATGACGAACCATCGAGGTAAACAACAACATCTGCGTTTTTGGGCCACCGTTGTTGGCCTGGGTCGGGAAATACAAAGAATACAAGCTTATCTGATTTATGAATGTCTGGCTCGTAAGACTTAAGCCAATAGAGCTGAAGCTCCATATTTGAAGGGTTTTTGCGCTATAAAAGCCAAGAAGCATTAAACGATCGTCCACTCTTTGCGACGTGCTTGTCAATAAAGTTAACTACATCGCGTACAAAATTGGAACAACAAACACGTACGCAAGCGTATGTGTCTGTGTGTTGTGTGTGTATGAGTGTAAGTGTTCAGCATTAAACGATCTGATTCTCGTCGTTTTCACTATCTTTCTGCTCCAACTCTCACTTTATTATAAAACACACGCACAGTTGATGGTCGGGTACTCATTATAGTTGGCCAAAATGGTCATCGGCTCAAATGCCGGCCTTCAGTTTCTCCAACACTTCCAGACAATGCACAACTCGAGCCGCTGTATTTTAAATAAATACATATATATTTAAAATATTAAAAGATATACAAATTGCAGTTGCATTCAAAAAAAAAAAAGGATTAAACTACAATTTAAAGATGAGTTATAAGCTGCTGACATTAAGTTGCCTGCTTTTGGGTAAGCAACTCCGCATATCTTAATCCTGATCTGATGCAAATCTTTCGTTAGTCCTTAACTGCCGTGGCGCTTTGCAGTCTGCAACACACTCTGATAATCCGACGGAGGCACCAACAACAGTCCCAGTGACATCACAGCCTGTAACCAATCGTGATATAACCGTAGGACCCTGCAAATGGGCCATAGGACGAAGCTGTCCTGATCCCGATGTCAGGTATTACATATATACGCGTCACAATGTCATGGATCGACAAAGTCTACACATAGATAACACAGCGGAGAAATCAAATCTTACGGACTCCTATTTTAATCCACAATATCCCACCAAGATACTCATACATGGCTACAACTCGGACATGTTCCTCAACACGCTGCAACAAATGCGAGACGGTGAGCAAAAATCAATTGGTTAAAAAATAAACTGCCTTTACATTTTGAATTAAACAGTTTTAATAGTAGGCAAATAGTTATACTACGAAGTAGTTTACTCTAGAATAATATTTATACGAAGTAGTTTAATCTAGAATAATAGAAGTAGTTTACTCTAGAATAATATTTAAATACAAACGGATTTTTTAAAACCAAACTTGGCTATAAAACTAAAAATCATTCTTATTTCGGTTTTAGTTTTATGAAAATCCATTTTACGGAATATATGGTTCGATTCAGACTTAGGATCGACTATATTATTGGCAAGTCAAAAAATCGGCCTAGAGATTGATTCTGAATTTTCATGTACACAAATCATGCCAGGCTTTATGTTTTAGTTTTTGTTAAGCTGTAAATTACCCGTGCACAATAAAGTAAAATAAAAATAATATTTTTCTATAAAATCAAATATATAATATGCTTACTTTAAAATTCAAATATTTGTTTTGTTGTCAAACAGCATCTCTCCGTCTATATTGGAACTTAACACGTTTTTAATCTAAGCATACGTGATCAAATCGGACTGCAGCTATCATCATTTATTGCCATAACCCATAACCCATTTTATAACAGTCTTTATGAATAGCTCATAACAATTTATTGATTATTAAGACTTTTTAATTTCAATTCAGAATACCTAGCCAAATCGGCCTACAACATTATTTATGTGGACTGGAGCGTGTTGGCACCAGGACCTTGCTACATAAGCGCCGTACACAACACGCGGCAGGCGGGCGCCTGTGCTGCGCAGCTGGTGGAGCGTTTGGTGGAGGCAGGCAACACAGATATACACATCATTGGATTCTCGCTGGGTGCCCATGTGCCCAACTATATAGCGCGCAATTTGCAATCATATAAGCTGCCTCGCGTCACCGGCCTGGATCCGGCCATGCCGCTGTTCATCACCGCCGGCCTCAACGACAAGCTGGATCCCAGCGATGCGGACTTCGTCGATGTGATACACACAAATGCGCTAGTGCAGGGCCAATTGGAGCGTTGCGGCCATGCGGACTTCTATATGAACGGCGGCATTTCGCAGCCCGGCTGTGGTGGAGCAATGTGGATGAGTAGGTGCCACTGCTAGAGGTTATGAGACTCTTTAAACTAAACTCATGGTTTTGCAGATTCATTTGCTTGCAGCCATCAGAGGGCGACGGCTTACTACCTGGAGTCCATACGCTCGCCTAAAGGCTTCTGGGGCTGGGCCTGCAGTAGCTACATCTCCTATCTTCTGAATATGTGTCCGCCCACAAACTATCTGCTCGAGGCTGGCGACAATGTACGCCCCACCACGCGTGGCATGTTTCTGATAGACACAAATGACACCTCGCCTTATGCGCTGGGCAAGTGGACGGATTTACCCACGCTTGGTGTGAAACGTCCGCACATGCCTCCGCTGTCCTTAAAGATACCCGCGCATAGCGTCGATCCGCTGCTCCAGCACATCGATCAGTTTAGCAAGCTGGCGTCCAATTTTAATAATCTGCCGTCCGCACCCTACATACAGGATCCCTATGAGCACTGGACCAGCTACAGCCCGCCAGTGCAAAAGGATGACGAGAGCGATGACTCTGTGGAGGAACAGGAAGCGAATTCGGTGGAGTTCCTAGACACGGATGATCGTCAGTTGAGTAACCCACTGAACTGGTGGGACTATAGACGCAATCTGACATACGGTTACATAGACAACACTTTATTCAGCATGCCAAAAGTGCATTAACAGTAAGCACATAGCTACCATACCTTGCCCCTAAGCCATTTAAAGAATTGTGAAATATATACATAAGCTTAATTTGGTATTCTTTAAATTCACAAGAATGCAATCTACAACTGAAGTATATGAAAGTTCTAACTCTATAACTATTTATAAGTTTTTTCTTTGACTCCGATTATGCTTATATCTTATTCATTGATTTATTGTATTTTTAAACAGATCGCAATACAATAGCAGTTCGTATATATATATTGTAAATTGTAATAAATTGCCATATAATTAAAAATGGGATTATGAATGTTAGTGGGCATGCGCGCAAAGAACGTCCGCATAGGATTCGGGAAAGGAGGGGGGCTGGATAGGCAACTAAGCCAGAGGACACGAAATTGGCCCATTGGCATTTAGAATACAACTCGACCCGCCCTCCGGCGCTACCCTGCATTGGCTGACTGACTGGCATTAGAGTGATGACATCTCGGTTGGTTTTTGTTGGCGTCCTGTTGACATCCTGAGTCGTCGTTACATGTTGTGTGTTATTTGAGCTTATGGTAAAATTCTAAGTCGTATTTTTATCGCCGCTATTGCAGTATCTTTGCAACGATGCTCTTTACACTTTCTTTTTGACAACGCGTTTGGCACGCGTCGCTGGTATCGCACCCCCTGCCTCTGCCGCTGTGGCAGCTTTGGTCGGCTCAGTGTTTCTTGCTGTTGGCGACGGATCTGTAGCTTGCGTTGCTGCTGTCTCCTCGGTCTTTATGTCGATATTCAATTGATCTGTTGCTGTCGCTTCGTCAACAGGCTCAGACTTAACATCGACATCCATTGTGGTGTGCTCTGTATCGCTGGTGCCCGACATGGGCGATGGTGGTGCTCGCACTGCGTCTGGATCATCATCCTCCTGAGGGTGTGCTGAATCGTTGGTGTTCGTGCTGTTCTCTTCTGCCTCAGCCTCCTGCACGGTAATGTGGTAGAGTTTCATCTCCTCGTCCGAAATGGGCACCGGAGCATTAGAGAGCGGGTCGCGTCCATTGAGTGACTTAGGGAATGCAATCACATCACGTATGGAGCGTGCACGACATAATATGGCTATGAGGCGATCCAGGCCCAGCGCAATGCCGCCATGCGGGGGACATCCAGACTCCAAAGCGCTCAGCAAGTGCGATAGATGATCGTGGGGTATCTTGAGCACCTGCTCCAATATGAACTGCTGCATGTCGCGGTCGTGTATGCGCATCGATCCACCACCCACCTCCTGACCATTAAGGACCAGATCATATGCCTCGGAGCGTATTGTCTCGAGATTGTCGCAACTGGTCGCAAACTTGTCCAAATCCTCAACAAGCGGCGCCGTAAACGGATGGTGAACACTCTCTAACTGATTGGTGGTGCTATTGCGCTCAAACAGAGGAAAATCCACAACCCACAGGAAACGATAGTCGTTCGATTTTTTGGTCTTAACATTCTCCACAAGAAACTCGTTATAATCCAGGCGAATGCGACCCAGTAGATTGCGCTATGGAGAATATAAAATTATGCTTTAGATTATACCAAGTGGCATTAAGTGATTCTCATTACAAACCGTTTCTACTTTGGGTCCAATGCACAGAAATAGCAAATCGTTCTCTTCTAGATCGAACTTATCAATAATTTCGGTGGCCACCTCGGTGCCCAGTAGTTTGGAGAGTCGCTCCTGCACATCCTTGGCAAAGTTAAATTTGCGGACGAACAGTGTGCCCGAGAATACCTTGCTTAGGCTCTCGTAGTGTTTCCGTGCGGCACCATTCCAAAAGGCCTCGCTGGCACGCACCACAATAGCATAGGCTCCAAAGTCCTCATATTTGTCCTTGAAATTTTCGCTCTTCTCGATGATCTCAGTCACGTTGTTGAGCAGAAAGCCAAAACGTGTGTCCGGCTTATCTGTGCCATATTTCTCCATGGCCTCTTCGTAGGTGATACGCCGGAATGATGACGGTAGCTTGGGCAAATGTTTCGGCCAAGAGTAGCGCAGTGTCTCCTCAATCAGTTGCATTATATCATCGCGACTGGTGAACGACAATTCTATGTCCAGCTGCGTAAACTCCGGCTGGCGGTCCGGCCGTGTGCTCTCATCGCGATAACAGCGCGCCACCTGGAAGTAGCGATCGATGCCACCGGACATTAGCATCTGCTTGAACTGCTGCGGACTCTGCACGAGCGAATAAAAGTGCCCTGCCTTGCGTGTGGGCACCACAAACTCCTGAGCGCCGCCGGGCGTGCGACGGAACAGCGTTGGCGTCTCCACCTCCACAAAGCCCAGATAGTTAATCAAATACTCTCGCATGCGCATTATAACCGCCGAGCGTAAACGCAGATTGTGCTGCATGTCATTAAAGCGCAAGTCTAAGTAGCGATGAGTAAGGCGCAGGCGTTCGCCAGCACGATTAAATTTGCGTATCTCGAAGGGGAGATTTTTCTTTGCCGCATTAAGTATGTCGACCTTGTCGGCCTCAATCTCGACATGGCCTGTTGTCATTTTCGGGTTTATAGTGGCCGCTGGGCGTGGTATGACGGTGCCTTCGACACGCACAATTGATTCAATGGGCACGCCCGTTTCGGCAAACTCCTCTAGGCCTTTTGTCCTTGGCAAGATGAGCACCTGAGTTTGGCCATACGCATCGCGCAGAATGAAAAACTTGTTCATGCGCTGAAACTCTAACCAGCCGCAAATGACGACCTTTTCGTTGATCTCATTTGATGTGAGCTCGCCACAGTTGTGTGTGCGATCAGCAAACTTATTAGTGTCTGCCACCTTTAGACGCGGTTGCTCGACATTTGCCTGGACCGCGCTAGGCGCAGTCGACTCGCAACCATCCGCATCGCCTTCACCATTGTTGGCACTATTTGCAATGGCCGTAGAAGCGGAAGCAGCAGCTGCTGCCTCGTCGGCCTCGAGATCATCAATTGACATCTTCTGTAGTTTCTCTTTAACCTTGATGGGGCCCTCATAGGGGTCATCCGGATTTAAAACTTTAACATTGGTCACGCTGACTTCCACTTCACCAGTATCGTATTTCTACGGAACGAAAATATTAATTACAAATTAGACCAACAAAAATCTGAACTCGGTGCATCTACCTACCAAGTTAATGTTAGCCTTCGGTCTACCCAACACTTTGCCAACGATTTGCAAAACCGTTTGTTCCGGTGTGGACAGAAATGTGTCCATTAGCTGTAAGGATAAATATCTCAAATTTCCATTTGATAAATCACAAAATTCGTGACGTGAAATTTACGAATTACGTAAAAGATGCTGTTAGATTTCCTAAATCGAAATGAATACTAAATATATTTGAGTACAGAGTACCACTTTTAATGTTGTTTTAATTTATTAATATTAGTTTGTATTTATTTGTAACATTTTTATTTAATTCTTTGTTCTACTTTATCTACGATCGTTTCATTAGCAAACACACCTCCAAACTCTGACAGCTGCCCAATTTACTACTTAACTTTTTCTTAAATTGGAAAATTTAGTTAGACTAACTTTTAAGTTTATGTTCTGATAAAAAAGCAAAATAGCAAAATTTTCCGAGAAAAAAATAATAATAACGAATGGAAATATACACAATAGACAGAATGAAGCATATCCGATCGCTTAAAGGATATAAATTCTTAACCTGCATTAAAATTATTGCTAACCTGCCCTTTTTAACTAAAGGAAATATATTTAAAATGTAATAACTATAAGCGCGCGATTTTTAAGCTTATCTCTAAAACTATAAAAGCTAAAAAAGATGTTCCACCTCATTCCCATTATTGAAATACATGATATATTTACTTACAGATTGATCTTCGATCATTAGCTGCGTCTGGCCGTAGCCATCCTTTAGCTGCAAGAACTTGTTATTTTTGGTGGACGGTATCCAGCCCACTAGGGTAACGGTTTTACCGACATCATCGCGTCGCAAGTCATTACAGGTAAGATCGCGGTTTTCAAAGTATTTCAAGATATTCTCATTCTCTGCAAGGAAACACAATTTTATCAAGCGGCTCTGTCAAACGCATTTAGTTTATTTTCATCGTTACATACTGGCAATCTTATACTCCGTGCTGGTGATGCCCAGACTGCTCTGCTGTTGGACCATGGTGCTGTACGTGCGCTTGTCGCCAGCACGTTTTGTGCCGCTGGCTGGGAAATGAATGCTCAGTATATCCTGCACCTCCACTTCGATTTCGCCAGTGGGCATTGTCTGGTTGCATGAGTTGTGCGGCCTTCGCATTACCTGGCCCACAATTGTAAGAGTTGTGTTCTCGGGCATGTTGTTCATGCGTCGTGCCACACGCGGATGCTTGTCCTCCAATACGACCAGCTGGCAGGCGCCACCATTGCGATCGCGTAGCTCCGCAAAGCGGTTCACTCGTTTCTTGAATAGTCGCCCCGACAGCTCCACAAACATGCCGCAGTGGTGATTACGCAATTCTCCGCAGCTCTGACGCATGGGCTGTGGTGGTTGCGAGTTCATGCTGAAATTGCTGGCCATGGCACTCATCAACTGCATCAAATCATTGCCTGAGATGTTGGGAGTCACTGTGCAAAGAACATTATGTTTTTATGTATTATATTACAATAAAAATTCATAAAGTTGTAACAACATAACGCATACTTTGATAAACATATACAAGGCTGTAACAACACAAAAAAAAACAAAACAATCTGCGGTCAAGGCTTACATTCCGGTTTGGATGTGCAATACATTGGTGGACTTTTACAAAACAGTATATAAAAAAAAACGTATTTTTGGTTCTCGGACGACTTCTATAGGAATTTTATTTAGAAATCGTCCGCTATATGGTATATAGATCCTATAGAAACCGTCCGTCGAATTTATGGAGTTCAGGCTTCGAGCTGCTTTGGAGCCTTCGATTCGAACAAGGTATTTAAATATGATAATTATTAATATACAACATTGACATACATATTAAAAGCTTTAAACGGCACCCCGAAAATGTCGATGTTGGTCACAATTATAAATTATATTGATCAAATACGAAAACAGGGATTGTTTTGTATTTACAATTAGTTAATGCGTACAAAAGAGGTCTTAACTTGGGGAAACCAAAGAAAGCTCAAAATGCCCATTAAATATTAATTGTTCTATGAGGTTAATTTAAAAATTGGTGCTAAAGGTAAATTTAAGTTGTTTGAGCTTTAACATTTTATTCAAATCATATTCGATAATTGTGTATCGATAGCGTTATCGGTATTGATATTAGTGTTAATTAAAAAGATTTGTCATTGTCGCAAACGAAATAATTGATATTGAAATAAATTACTTACTGTTGAAGGGATTTGGACCTGGGCCAAAATTGTCGTTGTAACCGCCGCCGCCTCCTCCACAACCGCCACCACCGCCGCGGTAGTTATCAAAATCGTTATATCCACCGCCATAGCCACCACCTCCACCTCCACCACCGCCATACCGTCCCCCACCTCCGCCACCGCGATACCGACCGCTCATAATCTGTTATTATTACAGAAAATATAAAATATTAACTAGCAACAGTGCATTTCGCCACACTTACGTGACTACAAACTGATACTGCTACTGGGACTGTCACTGTCGCCGGATCGTCGCTATTACTCGTTGAGTTGGTCTGCTGTTGTGTAGAATTGACGCTTCTGTGGGCCACAGATTGTTTGCCTAGATGGAGCAGTCGCTGCTGCTGATAACGCCAAACGTTTCTGAAAATTGTTAACATTTTAATTTAATGCTGCTACTTTTTTCACTCACACACTCTGCGCTCTTTGCAAGCCGATACAAATTTTCTTTTTAAAGCACGAGCACTACACACGCACATTTAGATAACACATATATATATATATGTCCGAGTGTATGTGTGTCTGTGCCGGGCGTCGCGAAAACAACGATGAGCTATTGACCAATTTGCAATTGGTATTCGCGCTTACCTTAAAAGTATGACGGATTTCTTGTGCCCAATTTTATAGGAAATAAAATGCACTTTTCGCGTTAATCACGAACACAGAATATTATACATTCAACTACAAATAGATTTTCTTGTGAAAAAAAACTCGAATATGTTTTGGCTTAGTTCCGGTGGAGGAGAGAAAAATTGTTACCACTAAGTAGAAAAAGCGTTTATCGATATTGCTAAAGCAAAAATGTAAAAAACATCGATAGAACCTAACGGTAGTGATGACACACAGGCACGAGTAAGTGCTGTTGCCGCAACACCCAATGTAAACTAGTCTAAGCTTACAAGTTTCAAAATGTAGAACTAAAGAAAATACTCAATATCCATTATCTTTATTTACATGATGCTTAAAATCATTAACAAATGCATTAAATAACAAGATTTAAGTTACTCAGTACATATACGTGCATGTGAAAATCTCTAAACTCGACTTTTATATGTGGCATTCAAATCTCCTCTGCTTACATTTCGCTTATAATTAAAAAAAAAGTACAAACCAGATTATGTTAACCATATTTTAACTACTTTGAAATTCAGTGCTATTTAGCGTTGTCTGGAAATGTGTAATGACATAGTCGTGATAATATGCCATAATGCAGAGCGGTTGACCCAATATAATCGATGCCCAAACGATAATATTGCCCATGCGTGGCCCCAAGCGACGCTCCACATATCTAGACACCGCTGATAGCGGTATCTGACCCATCATGCCAAGGAAGGCCCAAATTTTGTACGTTTGTAGTGGTACCGAAACCTAGAAGAGACAGGAAAAATTCAAAAATTCAAGGTCAAGTTCTGAATCCAGCTCAATTCTTATAAGAATCTCACCAAATATTCATGGAAAAAGGCACTGAATAGAAACACGATTGTGGATGCCTGACGCGAGGAATAGCCCATCTGCACAACGGGAATGTAGAGATGACGCACACACCACCTGTGAACCGGCATGTTCCAGGTACGCCAAAAGGTATCAATATTATTCGCGTTCCACCAGTCACAGTAGAAATTCCGGTCCGCAAAGTTCAGCACTTCACCAATGGCATTCAGAAAAGAGTGGAACAACAGATAGAAGAAGCACAGCCATACCAGATGATTAGGAAGCTAAACGTCGAGTTAAATACAAATTGCCAGTGATAACGCTGCATATCTGAAAGAGTACACCTCTACTAACCGCCAGTTTCAGCAGACGTTCGGTGGCCAAAGCCATGTCCATGTTGGAAAAAGGTATCAGCGAATTACGCACCGAAGGAATAATCCACTGCTGAAAAAGAGCCATTAGCACATTTACCCCTATGAGCACCTCCAACAGACGTTTAAGCAGAAAACGCTTCCGGACACGCGACGTGCGTGGAAAATTAAGTTCGTAGCAAAGAGTGGGCGCGCATAGAAAGTACATTATGTCCTTATAGGTTAAATTCTCAGGGTATTGCACCAGCTTAGTTACATCTTCATCATCCTCACCACCAGCTGTACGGTTTCTCTCTAGAGTTAAGACATGAACTGAATATACAAAAATATCATTCATAAGAAAAAAACTCTTACTAAGCTCGGCCAAAGAGATGCTGGGTCGGCGCTCGCGTGGCTGTCGCTGATAGTATGTCTTTCGGCACCACATGTTGGTTTGCACGTAGCTCCAGAGCTTTAAAAAAAGCACGGAATAGTAGAAACAAACAGTTGTTGCACCCACTGTAACAGTTGATACCATTATTTCAAAGCTTCAAGCTAAATAAAAATTGCATACTTACTTATGCTAAAAGCGGAGCCTTTTAGGTGTGTGATCACCACTGGTAAGCAAACGGATACAATAATATTTGTTACCTGAACAACCATTCCAAGGCCCTCGGAAATTATTTCCTGCAATAAAATAAAGTTATTTAAAAATGTTGCCGATTTTTATCTGTATTAAAAGAGCCAATACTATCGCAGGAAATATGTATCGCTAATGTAAGTATCGATAATCTCACTTATTGTTCATCGCTTCGAAGACCCATCACAGACATTCGTCATTCCACCGTTTCGCAAGACGCTTGGTCGTATTTTCATTGTGTGCAGAATTTCATTATATGTTGTAAAATAGTGTTTAACAAGCCCAATCAAAATCGCAGTAGAAAACGTGATACATATTTATATTAATTTAATTAAATACACAAGGCAACAAAATGGAAGTCACCGACGCCAATTTGCAATTGCTTGCCGGTTATTTGCAACAGACGCTCAGCGCAGATCCAAATGTTCGCAGGCCCGGTGAGTACAGATATGAGAGAACAAGCAAACTTGCGTGTGTTAAAGAGAGCGTAATCTGTATGAGTGCGCGCGCGGGAAAACGTCGGCGTTGGTAACTTAGCACGGAGCAGAATTATTGATCACGAGCTGTTATTAAAAATGGTTCGCGGGCAGATGCGGTTCCAAACACAATGTGAAAACACAACTCCCAATTGTCTATGTGCTGTGCAAAGTCACAAACATAAGTCTTCTTCTTCTTGCAGCAGGCCGACCAATTTTTATCGTTTTCAATTTTCGAACCACGAGTACACCCTTTCCCTGAATAAAGTATGTTACTTTTTTTTAACATTTTATCCCAAAACAAGCATTTTATATATGAATTGTATAAATAAGGCATCGATGTACCACAATTCACACAGTGTCGAGTCAATGCATAAGTATGTGTGTCCGCAACCCATAATGTGCATGAAAATCTAAAGGTTGCACTTTTTTCCCAATACACGACGTCACATCTTAGGTTTCCGTGCGAGTGTCTAATTTTTATCTACCGAATAGAAGCCAATGTGATGTCATGTCGATGCGCCGAACCATTTCCCTTTTTTACTATGCTACTCCGGCAGGCAAAATTTCTAGCTACCTGCGCCTTGCTACACCGTGTTCCCCCCGAAGTTTCCCATAACCGCAATTGGCCGCCGTTTTAGACCAAAACAAAATAGAGGCCAATGCAAACTTTTGTTGTTTTTCAGAGATTTGTTATTGCATCCTATGTTAAATTTAATTGCGCGTTTTTCGCTTCGGTAATAAAAACTCGGATCCATCCTTCATCTCTTTGTTCTTTATTACTCTATGGCCAAGTTCCGTTATTCGGCAGTGTAAAAAAAGCGCGATTTAAGAGACATCACAATATAAGTGTGTGTTTTGTTTATATTTCATTGCAATTGGCAAGCCATCGATAATTTAGCTTGGATAATTTTTAGTTGGATCACCTTTAAAAAATAAAAACATTTAATTTTCCGATTAGTCCTCTGATTTAGTTGTTCGATCGGGCATATATGTATGTGCTGTGCGCATCAATAATACGTATCTGTGCTAAATTCTCTGAAGATAGCTGACGTCACAATGCTAAGAGCTTGGAATCCTTTTCATAGTCTGTTGTTCTCTCAGTCGTGGGTTAAAAATGATGTCAACTCTTTTTTCGCTCTTTTTGTGCATCGCATTGTTTAGATCTCATTTATTTCCAATTCAATTTCTGCAGCGGAAAAATTGCTGGAGTCAACGGAACTGCAACAGAATTATCCGGTGCTGTTACTAAACCTGATCGACAAGGCCACCATGGACATGACTATCCGTGTGGCAGGTGCCATTGCATTCAAGAACTACGTGAAACGGAACTGGGCTGCTCACGAGGATAGCGACGAGCCGGATCGCATACACGAGAGCGATCGAAACACGATTAAGACGCTGATCGTCACATTAATGCTACACTCGCCGACGGCTTTGCAGAAGCAGCTGAGCGATGCGGTGAGCATCATTGGTAAGCACGATTTTCCAAAAAAATGGCCGCAGCTGATCGACGAAATGGTTGAGAAGTTCGCATCAGGCGACTTCAATGTGATCAACGGCATTTTACAAACGGCACATTCACTCTTCAAACGCTATCGCTACGAGTTCAAGTCGCAAGCTTTGTGGGAGGAGATAAAATTCGTGCTCGATCGGATGGCCAAGCCTTTAACGGAGCTGCTGCAGGCGACAATGCAGCTCACCACCGTGCACGAGGGCAATGCAGAGGCCTTGAAGATAATTTACAGCTCTCTGGTGCTGGTAAACAAGGTGTTCTTCTCGCTCAACTCACAGGATCTGCCTGAGTTCTTCGAGGATAACATGAACACCTGGATGTGCGCATTCTTACAACAGCTGGCTGTCGATGTGCCCAATCTGCGCACCGACGACGACGAGGATGCCGGTGTGTTAGAGCATCTGCGCTCCCAAGTCTGCGAGAACATCTGCCTCTATGCACGCAAATATGATGAGGAGTTCAAGCCGTACATGGAGCAATTTGTCACCGCTGTTTGGGAGCTGCTGGTGAAGACCAGCCTGCATACAAAATTTGATGCGGTAGGTGAAAATTGCACATGTAATATTTATCGAAGTTATGATATTTTCTATTAATTAGCTCGTCTCGAATGCGCTGCAATTCCTTTCGGTGGTCGCTGAGCGTAAGCATTATCACAGTATTTTTGAAAATCCGGAGATACTGGCACGCATATGCGAAAAGGTTGTCATACCCAATTTGGATATTCGCCCCTCCGATGAGGAGCTGTTTGAGGACAGTCCGGATGAGTATATACGTCGCGATATTGAGGGCTCCGACATTGATACGCGTCGACGAGCCGCTTGTGATTTGGTCAAGACACTCTCAATTAACTTTGAGCAAAAGATCTTTGGTATATTCGGCCAGTATCTGGAAATCTTGCTGGGCAAGTACAAACAGGATCCGGTGGCCAATTGGCGTGCCAAAGATACGGCCATCTATTTGGTAACCTCGTGGGCTTCACGCGGCGGCACACAAAAGCACGGCGTTACACAAAGCTCGGAGCTGGTGCCCTTGCCGCAGTTCTGCGCCGAGCATATTGTGCCCGAGCTGGGGCGACCCAACGGTAAATTTAAAGTATTGATTTTAATTTTATACTCAAATCCGAATTAATTGTATGGTGCATTTACTTTACTTTAATGTCAACCAACAATTTTAATTCGAATTAAGATTTTTAAATGTTTACTACGGCCACCTTTAACTTTAAATATATTTTCCACCCGCAGTTAATGAGTTGCCAGTGCTTAAAGCAGCTGCGATCAAATATGTGATGGTCTTTCGCAGTCTTTTGGGACCACAGACGCTGGCGGGCTGCTTGCCCCATCTCATGCGGCATCTGCCCGCGGAGAGCATTGTGGTGCACAGTTATGCAGCTTGCGCGCTGGAGAAAATAATGACGATGCGTGATGCGAGCAATGCCTTATTGTTCGGACCACAGATAATTGCGCCACACTCCAATCAATTGGTCAGCGGACTGTTTGCAACGCTCGCGCTGACCGGTTCGGCTGAGAACGAGTATGTCATGAAAGGTGAGTTGAAGGTCACACACACATTGAATTAACAATGTATTGAGTAATTGGTTAACTTTGTGTCTTAGCAATCATGCGTAGCTTCAATGTGCTGCAGGCGGCCGCTATGCCGTATATGGCCGTCGCACTGCCACGCCTCACCGAAATTCTCACATTTGTCGCCAAGAATCCGTCTCGGCCGCTTTTCAATCATTATTTATTTGAAACACTGGCGCTTTCCATCAAGTAAGCTTGTACACCTTTTTACAAACACCTCCAAACTAAGGTATTTAACTCGTCTTTGTCCCCATCTAGAATCGTGTGCCAGGCGGACTCTTCAGCAGTTAGCTCGTTTGAGGAAGCACTGTTCCCCGTTTTCCAGGGCATCTTACAACAGGACATTACCGAGTTCATGCCCTATGTATTCCAAATGCTTTCGGTATTGCTGGAGGTGCGCGAATCCAGTGGTTCCATACCGGAACCCTATTGGGCACTTTTTCCCTGCCTGCTTGCACCACCTCTGTGGGATCGCCGGGGCAATGTGACACCATTGATACGCCTCCTGTCGATCTTCATCAAACAAGGCTCCCCACAGATTCAGACACTTGGCAAATTGGTAAGCAAATAATGTGTGGAAAGCGAATCATTTCTTTGAATTATCTTACATTTTCAGAATGGCATTTTGGGCATATTCCAAAAGATGATCGCCTCTAAGGCAAATGATCACGAGGGTTTTTATCTGCTGCAGAATCTGCTATTCTATTATAATGCCACTGAGCTGCAGGCGTGCATGCGCCAAATCTTTGGTTTGCTCTTCCAAAGACTGTCGCTGTCGAAGACCGCCAAGTATCTGAATGGCATTATTGTATTTTTCAGCTTCTATGTGGTTAAAGTTGGCGGCACTCAATTGGTGCACCTCATCGAGGACATACAGCCGGGCATGTTTGGCATGCTGCTGGAGCGCGTCTTTATTTCGGATATTGCCAAGGTCACCAAGGAACTGGATCGTAAAATGGTTGCTGTAGGCGTTACCAAACTGCTCACCGAATGTCCCGAACTGTTGTCCGGCAAATATGCAACGTATTGGTCGCGTTTGCTCCACGCTTTGATCGATCTGTTCGAGCGCCCGCCAGAGAAGCTACCCTGTTTGGAAGTAGACGGGGCTACAGCTGAGGCAGACGTTGTGGTAGACGCTGAGCCCGGCTACCAGGCGGCCTTCTCCCAGCTCACATTTGCTCAGCCGAAACAGGTGGATCACCTGGTCGAAGTGACTGATGTACGCCAATACTTGGCTAGCTCGTTGTCCAGCTTGTCTCAAAGGCGACCAGGAGAGCTGACCACTTTGCTGTCACCTCTTGAAGCCGAGTACAAGCAAATGCTGCATAAATATTGCGATCAGGCAGGTGTACGCATTGCTTAAGTCATGGATTCATTTAACACACCTCCCTTGTATGTGTGGTTACTCACACTCATACTCATACATACACATCCAATGTACGAATTAATAATTGTCATACAATATTTGTTTTTAGGTGTAACAATTATAATAATGTAATCAATATATAGTTATGTTTGAAACGTACAAAGAATTGTGTAAGTGGGTGGATAACTCTGATTATTTTTTTGAAATAGAAGAGGAAAACTTTTGTTTGCGTTATTAGAGACTTACAACTTTGAATACATTCTGGTTTATATTCGCAAGCGTTTGCATGCCGTAGAATTATAAATGCGGATGTATTTCAAAGTTTTAGTCACAGAATCAGCATTTTTTTCCTACACTACGCTTTATATTAGGTTGACCATAAATATTTTTTTTTTACATATCTTAGTAGAAGTTCATTTGAGTTGTACTTATTTGAAAATCTAAAACATAAAAAAAATATTCAAAATCAAATTTAATAATAAGTGAAAATGGAATTATTCTTAATCAATAACCCTAAATTCTGGGAACAAATTGTAAATTAAAGCAGAAATGTGAACCAGCTGTCTGGAACGGTTTCTTTTTTGGATTTTCTACGACTAAATTTCAAATTAGTATATTTTATAGCAACCTCAAGTCCGCACGACCATTATTTGGAGCAGTCGAGAGTTTCACGGTGAGTAAGGCCTGAAAGCCTAAAATGTCATGCAGACAGTTGGGATCTACTTACCAGAGCGAGACCTTTTTCGACAGCCAGACAAAGGGATATGTGAACGAAAGAGTCTGTAATGCAGTTTTTTAGTTATAGTAGAAGCTAAGCTTGATTTTTTTAGTGTCGGTCGAACTTACAGAGGATTAGGAGCAAAGCATTGTGACCTTCGCCCTCGTTGCGACCGCTTACAAAGAAATACCAGTCAATAGGATTAATGCGTACGCCATATCTGCAGTGTGTTTAGAAAACATTAGTAGAACCTCTCTCCCAACCATATACCCGACTCGCTTCCACTCACTTGAGCAGGTTCTCCAGGCCCAGACGCAGGCCACCAATGCAGAGCAGTAGAAAACCCCAATTAACCAGGCCCGTAAAGTTAGTAAAGCCAGAGCTCCAAGAGAACAGCGAGTCGCGGGGACGATGTATACTAGAAATTACAGACAGTTCGAAGGAAAGTTACCAGATAGGCAGAATTTTTTATGAGCTGTTCACTTACGATCTGTCGGGCTGTGCTTTGCGCTGTTTGGCCTCCTTGTTGGAAATTTCCTCGGCGCGTGTCACGCTTTGGGTGCGTCTGTAACGTAACTTCTTATCGCTGGTTCCATTGCCATTCTCATCCCTATCGAGTACCTTGCGATACTGACGCAGATCTATGGGATTTCCATGCTGATCGAAAAGATTCTGCGTCGACTTGCGATCGCGCAGGCTGCTCAGATTGTGATCCGTTGCCGAAGCGGACCGCCGCAGACGCTTTATAAGACCACCGGCCACGGCATTCTTCTGACCCGATTGCGTTGTTGTTTCTGTCGTTGATCCCTGCTCCTTAGACTCTTTGGTCGTTGTCATTGCGCTCAGTCTAGTTCTCAGTTGTCCAGCTATTTGGTGAAGTGAACATCGATTAGATTCGAATTCAAGTGGTCGCTCGTAACGTATGGTATTTCTCAAATCTTATCGCGTACATTTTTTGTGGACACTAAAAATGCAACATATTTATTGATAAGAAAAACTTGCGATTCGCATTGAACTTTTCATTTTCGAGCTCAGATAATTTTTAAGGGGGTGTTTATATATAAGCAGGCGCACTACCCAACAGGCTATTTAACTAATCCAGTAGATCAAAGCAATAGGAAATTGCAGTCTAAAATTACTCTCGCAGTTGTTTTACTTGAGTGTAGTTAATAATCATTATAAAACCACTTTTAGCTCGAAATGTACATGGTTAAAGTTCGTCTGGGTTGCAAGAGAGAGAGAGAGAGAGAGAGAGAGATAGAAGAAAGAGATAAACTGATATTTTCCCATATTATTATATATGTGTATATATTTACACGTAAGTGTAAGTGGAAGCTGTTAACTGGCTTTAAACCTGAACTGTGATAAGCGTTTGCTTAAGTTGCTAATACTACGTGATCGGTGAGTTTAGAAGAGTGCATAGTTCAACTCGCAAGGTTATTCCAATTTGCATTGCAAATTCCAATTTAGCAATTAGTCTGTAACGTCAACCATGACATCCTAATGACATGCTTTTATATCCTTACATCCTTACATGACATCCTAATGACATGCTTTTGTATCCTTACTACTCCTTACTCTAGCAGAAAATTACTTAATCACCTTATTAGGATAGCTTAAATATATTTTTATTTAATTATTTATGAGTTTATAACAGCTTGACTGAAAGTTTACTAAACTAAATTTAAGGTCAATCCAAGGTTTGTCAAGTTTTCATCGACTTGCAATCAGACTACAACTGTATATAGTTAAGTTAAAGCTGCCATTAAATGAAATTTGAAGCTTTTAAATTGTACACAGTAGAAAACAAATGTATTCAACTACTTTAAAATTGGACGAACTTGTGGCAATTAGTTTTAGAATCAAATGTGTGCCACTTTAAGCTATTTCAATACAGAAGCATTGCTTCCCGGCTTTTTATTATACATTTGTTAAATAAATTCGCTTTGAGCAGAGCACACTTTATATATACACACACATAAAAATAATGTGTTTTAAGTAGCTATTCTGTGGTATTCGAATATGTATTTTAGTTTCACGTTACTTATGACGCCAAAACGACAAACGATAGACAAAACGATTTGAACAAAAAATGTGTTTAAACAATAAATGAATTTATACATACATAATGAATTATATATATAATTATATATATATATATATATATATAAATAAAAATATGTATATATATATATGTATATACATATATGTATATATATATGTATATATATTGAATCACAGTTCCTATGGGTTATCGGCATTTAAATACGCTTGAGTAACAATATTCTACGTCATTTGTAGGTCAAAAAATAAAGCAGTCTACCTAATAAAAATTCTTTGATTATTTAATATACCGTTTCGTAAACAATAATAAGCACTTGGATAAATATCGCAGCTTATCATGAATTGGAAATACTTTGTATACTTCTTCCTTGACCAGGTAAAACAGCTGTTACTTTTGAAATGTATGCATGCATTCAACTGATCTTCATGCATATAGACACCGAATTCAGTGCGTATTCATGCATTTATTTTGTGGTAAGTCGAGTCATCACTATGGAAATTCATTAAGTAGCTTTTATGATTCGTCAGAAGAAAGCAGCACGAGACGGTTGTATAATTACGCGAACTCTGTACATATGCGGTTTGAGCCTCCGGTATATATATGAATATATTTATATATATATATATATATAGCTAATTACACAAACCGGTCTTTTGGCGAGAACTGAAGTTGGCAGGTAAAATAGGTCAACTATGTACATATGTCAATTTAGTTTCCTAGACGGCTAATAATTATAAAAAATTATAATAAAATGCTATTTTTAGGCTGATAAGCCGGTGGCTGATGTCTACTCGCACCAATATAATATCAGCAACAGCCTCTGGCGTTTGGCTGATAAACTCTCTAAATATGAATTTCAGGGTTTTTTCTAATTTGAAATTAACTTTCCGATTGATTTTTGGTTTAACTAATGCCAATGAAGTCTTCTGCTCTTGGCATTGCTCTCTTTCGTTCTCTTATTGTGTGTATGCCTTTTCTCTGTTTGTTTGATCGCTGAACCTGTTTTAGTTATTTTTGTTTAGACATGTGTTTGGTTAGTTTTTGTTTTGTGCTTTGACCAACAAGATATATTGACTTTTGCTTTGTTTAATGAGCTGCAGCAGACAAATCAGTTTATTCAAACCCAGACAGATCAAAAGTTAGACAGCGCAGACACATTTAGTCACACCTTCAAAGTCCATTTGTGCGGGTGCATAGTTGTTTTTTTGTTTATCGCTCTAACTTATTTTGCCTGAGTCATTAAATGATGGCAAGTTGCTACACGTGTTTTCCATTGTTTTTGTTGTTGTTGCATTTAAAAAATCTATTTGGATTACATAGAGAGAAGCAGAGAAGAGAAAACGGCATGTTGTTACACTTCAATTCTTGGGTCTTCCACCTTTGCCTTATTTGTCTTTTGTTCGCTCTCTTTCCCATGCAAATGCAAACAAAAGCGAAAGTGAGGCAAAGCAATGAACGAAAATAATCACTTAGAACGTTTTTTAGCAATCAGTTTTGTTTGCCAAGCGAAAACAAATAAAAACGCACAAATTGATCGCTTATATCGATGGAACATATTTAACTGGAATTTACACTGTTCTCTTAATTCAAACACTTGTCGTACAATTTAGTTAGATAGGTAGTTGTAATTTGTCACCCACGACGCGCATGGAGCTTCTTCCAGAAAACGTTGGAGGCGGTTTGCTTCACCGCTCGCTATAACGTCAAATTCTCAACTGTTGCTTGGAAAATCGAAACAGAAACAAACAAAGCTAAATTGCAGAGCACATGTACGTCCAATCAGTGTGGCATCGAAAGAGAGCTAGCGCACGCTACAATATCCAGTTGAATTGAAATCTTGCAGTTGTGTAGAATGAAGAGCGAACTAAAAGAGAATAATTTATCAGCAATGCTTTCGAATTGTGCGCGGTGTGAGTCTATGCTGAAAGCAGCTTTTGATATTTGGATGTCGGTTGCTGTATTAGCTGAGCGTGGCTGCACTGATTAATAAGCAAAGACTGCAATCAATGTTAAAATGTTAAAACATGTTGTTAATGTTAATTCCCTCTGTAATTAAGGAAATAAATTACATATGTAAATAATTTCTTTATTGTCAATTATTGCACACTTATTACCTAAAAAACAAGATATTTTCGATAATGTAATTTAAATTACAATACGAACAACAAAATATATAAGACATAAATCTAACAACTAACAAAGCTTACTTATTTACATTACATTTAGGTGTAAGAAAAGTTTCTGATAGATTTGGTATAGAGCGCAGTTTTAAGAAAATATTATATTAATGTTAACGATGCTGCTGCTTTCCTCTTCTCTCTTCTGCCTGATGCTCATCGTCATTATCGTCATTATCATACATGTCTGCCGACAGACCCTCAATCGAATCATCCAAGTCATCGTCCCTATCATTCACATCATTGACAAATTTATCAATGCGTTTGAGTAAATTATGTTCACTTTCTGATGTCTTAGCTTCGTGCACATCTTCCAGATTGCCCAGTTCTTCATCCTCTAGCAGCACACCACCATCATCACCATCACCATCACCATCATCATCACCATCATCATCATCTAATTCGTAGTCAAGATCATCGGCATCGGCCTTAATACGCGACTCGGGCAATTGATCATAGTCAAAGATCTGACGGGTGGCTCGCGGGGGCTGTTCGGGTTCGGTGCTGGTCGCAATCTGTGCACCATTTGTGACCTTATTATCAGTCTCCAGCAGGCTCTCAATGCTCGAGGACTGGCTGCCAATGCGCGGCTCCGGCAGCTGTGGTTGCAGCTTCGTTTTCATTGTTACCGGTTTTAAGACGGTGCTCCCGCCTCCGCTGTTGCTACTCGCCGTGGGCGGGACTGGAGCCAAGGAGGAGGTTGCAACCATATCGTGTGCGTCAGCAAACATGTTGTCCAGCAAGCTGAGCAGATCATGCACGCCACCAGGCGGCGTCTTTGTGCTGGGACTATTTGAACTTAACTCGGAGCTAGTTGATGTGCTGCTGCTCGGTCTCGGTCTCGGTCTCGATGCAGTTGTTTTTGTCCTTATTGTTGTTGTCCTTGTTGTTGTTGTGATTGGTACTGGGGTCGTCGTAGAAGTTGTTGTCGTTTGTGGCATCGTCTTAGTATGCAAATGCTTGACCTGGTAACTCTCGATGGTGCCACGTTTCTCGTTGGGATCCGCAATGCGCACAACCGGCTCCCGCTTTGAGATGACGGGCACGATCTTTGGACTGTGCGGATCCAATTCGTTCTGCCCATAGGTTTTCACCTTAGAGTGTCCCTCAATGATGAGATACATTGGCCCCATCAGTGGCTTTGGCGGCTGCTTGTAGTGTGAGAAGAGCGCATCTGTGGTTAGCTCCGGGGCAGGTGCCACCGTGGGCCGCTGGGCCAGGTTACTCGTCTGCGGTATAACCAGCCGAGAGCTGCTCATTGTTGTCGGCGTTGTCTCCGGACGACGATAAATGGGTAGCGGTGTCGTCGTAGTCGTTGTTGAAGTGGAGCTAGACACGAGCATAGGTCGGAAGCCGGAGCTGCCAGTGGGCGTCAGCGTGGTCGGGGTGATGTAAAGCTCTGAATGGGAGCTGCTTGTTGGTGTAGGTGTTGCCATGGTGGGCGGTCCAGGCACAAAGGTCACAGGCGCATAGGTCAACGGCGCAAGCGTAGACCTGCTGTAGCCGCCGACAGTCTGCTGCGGTTTGGTGTTGCCCGTTAAATACTTGGTGGATGGAATTGTCGGTTTCATGGGCTGCTTGATTGTAGGCTTCACCAACTCTTTCTGCAGCAGTTCGTGCAACCAGGGCTTACGTAACGTCATTGCTGCCGCCGTCTGCTTGGGTCCCATTGAGTGCGGATGAATCGCGTTGGGCGCATAGCTCGAGGCTTGCGGTCTCGAGAAGCTGTAGTGCTGCCTTGTCTCCTGGTGATAGGCATCCACATAGCTCATGCGGTGCGGCATCGATGACGATACGCTAGGCGAGTGGGAGAACCATGGCACGGTAGCGGTCGAGGGGCTGCTATAGTAATGCGGCGAGCTGGAGGGCTTCATATAGCTCGTGGCGGGGGAACTGTAGCTGGCACCCATGTTCATGGTCATGTAGGACGAGCTACTCGGCGAGTTCATCATGCTGTGGCGATACTCCACATGGCTCATGTCTTTTATCATCATGGGCGGCGGCATGAGATGTGTGTGCGGCATGTACTGCTGCTGCTGTTGTTGATGTTGAGGGGCATAGTAGCTTCGACGGATGGGCGCATACTTGACCTCCCCCAGACTTGCATAGGGAGAGGGTTGCTTAGGCCTCAAACGTTCTTGCTCCCCGGCTACGCCCAACAGCAGAATCTCGCTTTTCGTCGTGTTGCGAAGATTATGTCTGGCATCCTGGCTCGCGTTGCTCTCCGCCCAATAACGTACGCGATCCAGCGCGGGGGGACTGTAATCATAAGTTGGGTCCTTTTGCAGCGGATCCCCGTGGCCCAGCGGCCGCCACTCATTGTTGTTGTTGGGGTCCACCCGTGGTGCTGAAATTAATAAAGAATTGCTTCAATTAACATAAAAATGTACCGGTTTAATTGCCCCAACATCCAATGCCGTGCGGGCAGCCAATCAGCCAGATTAAGCCATGTCCGTCTGTCTGTCTGTCTGTATGTATGAATGCGTCGAATTCAGAGACTACAAAAGCTATTCAAATGAACGATAACTCTTTCCGTTTTTTAATATCGATATTTATCGCTTTCTTGACTCGGTAGTTTAGGCATAACTAAATAACGAACCATGAACAAAAATACCATCCTTATGAATATTGGTTGAGTTTTGCCAAAGTTACGACTTGGGAAAGTTGAGACCTATCCTTATATGGGAACACTAGGGTATATATTCGAAAATTTTTTACATGAATTTGAACCAAAACTTTTATTTCTAAACTGAACGGTAAAATTCATCTAGACACCGAACCATAAACAAAAATACCATCCTTATGAAAATCGGTTCAGTTTTTGCAAAGTTACGACTGGTGAAAGTTGAGACTTAACCTTATATGGGAGCACTAGGGTATATTCGAAAATTTTTTATATGAATTTGGATTAAAAATTTTATTTTTTTATTTTTAAAGCGAATTGTATAATTCATCTAGACACCGAGCCATGAACAAAAAGACTATCCTTATAAAAATCGGTTCAGTTTTGGCAAAGTTACGACTGGGGAAAGTTGAGACCTATCCTTATATGGGAACACTACGGTATATATTCGAAAATTTTTTTCATGAATTTGGACCAAAAATTTTATTTTTAAACTAAAATGTAGAATGCATCTAGACACCGTACCATGAACAACATGTAAGAACGTTGCAGTCGGGCGTTACCGACTGCGTTATACTCGTTCACATTCTTAATTATTATTATTATTTTAAAAAATTTCGGTATTTGAGAGTGTGG
>SCDY01001263.1:0-32797 GCA_004143825.1 Drosophila micromelanica
TACATGAAATATGATTAAAAAATCGATGTTCAGATTTAAATGCAGAAATAAAATAGAGGTCAAATCCTGATCAAAATGCTATTCCTTTCGAAAATCGGTTGAGTTTTGACAAAGTTATGGAAGTTTAAATTTGGACATACGCCTATATGGAAATTTATGAGTCGAAATTTATGAGTCGAAATTTATGTGTCAAAATTTGTAAATGAAATGGGACCAAAAAATCGATGTTGAGATTTAAATGCAGAAACAATATATAGTCAAAATAGTAATAAAAAAAAATATGAATTTATAAAATCGGTTGATCTTTGGCCCAACTATGGAAGTTTAAAGTTTGGACCCATGCCCGTGTGGAAATTTATAAGTCAAACGGCTCTAAGTGCCGTTTCAGTCGAGAGACTTTGCTAAATGTGAGTTATATTGAAATTTGTTACACGACAGCAAAAGATCAACAAGAAGAAGAAGAGCAACAACAATAGAGAGCCACTGATAAAGACATTAGGAGATGAAACTGGAACGGGCAGGGAAATGGAAATAGGAACACAATCAAGGCCGTTGAACAACGTGTTTGCGACAAGAGGCCACATAACGTTTGGCCAAAGCGAATCGATTGGCCAACACCAATGGAGAAAGAGTGAAAATCATGAGAAAAGCGCTGTAAAATATTGCACAATGATGTTTTGTGAATTTGTGGTAACCAAGCGTGGAGCAAAACTAAGTTGATTATGGCTGCACCAGGGGCAGGTGTGTGTGGGCGTTGGCGACAGCCAGCTGCCCGATGGGGGCGTGTCTGTTTGAGTATCAAAGCCAAGTGCGATTTTTAAGTACAATAATTTAATGTAGATTATCAATTTCCAAATCGTATGTTTCTTGAATAAAGTATAAGAAATATAATCAATTTTAACATATTTTAACAGCAACTTCTACCAAATAAAATATTTAAAAATGCAAACTTTTTGTTGAAACAATTTTTAAAAGATATTTTTAATAAGATTCTTTTATTATTATTCTTTATATATTTTTTCTAATTTTTTATTTTTTCTAACACTGCAATTACTTTGTTTTTTGTATTTTGAAAATAAACTTATTTAACCGAAAAGAATAATTTTAAAAAGCAAACGTTTGTTGAAAGAATTTTTTTTTTAATATTTGTTAAGTTTTTCTTATTATCATGATATAAATATTTTTCCTAATTTTTTTTAGTTTCTAACATTAAAATAATTTTTGTTCCTTACTTTAAAAAAAAACAAACATATATTATAAATAAAAGTATATAAATAAATTTAACCGAATTGTTTCATTTGAAATCACACCTAAAATTTTGGTTAATATATATAAAAAACCAAGTTGAGGAATCCAACTTTAATCTGTGATTTTTCCTTTGTTTTCCAGTCCCCAATTGGGGCAATCTGCAAGCCTACTGCAAGTGTTTAAAGGACTCTTTGCTAAGTTCCGTTAGAGGGCGCGCGTCTTGGCCAGGCTAACGCTGGCATCGGTCTCGTATGGGTCTGCGATCTGCAGTTGTTGTGAGCAGGTACGCCGCCTGGCGAAACTTGAGATAATGTTCATTCATAGCGCCGTAGGAGGCATCATAAAAAGTCTTTTAGCACTCTTTATTCATACGGGCTGCGTTGGCATTTCGCTTGGCTTGGCTTTACGTGGAAAATGTGACGATGTTTATGGCCGGGCACTGCCTCCTACTGTTCCCAGTTCCAAGCTGTTGTTGTTGTTGCTGTTGATGTTGTTGTTGTTGTTGTTGTTGTTGTTGTTGGTGCTCTGATGCCTGCCATTTGCCGCGTTGATAGCGCAAAATTAGCGTTATATGAGTTGCCTTTTCAGCGCTCATTGTTGACACAAATCGAGAAATCAACGAGGATCTGCAATGCGATCCTATTGGTTTTCACCAGTGATCCAAGTCCGTTCAGAGGTTCCAACTGCATGGTCGGTAGGTCAGGAGTCGGGCGTGTCAAGGTCACGCTACTTGCTCGTTTCCAGCCGGGCGAAAATGTCGCAGTTGGTACTCCCGTTGGGTTTGCTTAACCAAAAACCCAACGGGCCGCCGTACCGAGCAGTAGAAAACCCCGGCTTTGTTCCATTGCGGCCTCCGTTGTCCTTGAACAGGATGCGTGTATTCGTCACGATCTTCATCTTCTAGATGTGGCAGCATTATAGCAATTTCCGCGCTGGCGTTTGCCCTCATTAATTCCAGCTCTTGGCGCTCTCTATCGCTCCATCGGAGGGTTCAGTGGTTCAGTGGCTTTCTTTTCTTTGTGGGTTTGTTGCTCAGTTCGCGGCTTTGTTTTTCGTTTAAAAGACATGCGTTGCGTGAAATTTAATAATTAATCAAACTCACGCTTCAAAAAGTACCTTCGATTCGAGTATAATTCAAACGCCAGCGTTAAGCTGGAGCGTGACAAGGATATGCTATGGTCTAAAAGGGCTAGTAAAAAGTTGTGAATACACTCAGAAAAAGGAACTCTACATTCTAATATGGTCGGAATACACTTTTCAAAGTTTTATTACTTTAATTTCTAGCACATTTTATTTATGTACAAAATATCATAATTTTTTGATATTTTATTCGTTTTTTGGCTAGATTTTTTAAATTTATGCATGAAACATTCTCATTTAAAAAGTTGTTCCTTTATACTTTAACATGAATTTATGTATTAAGACCTGATCATAACCTTTTATATTTACACATTTGAAATCATTAAATCTTAAAATATTTAAAATACAAAACCTTTAACTTTAGTGATTTCTTATTTTCAGGAATATCCACAAAAAGAACTTTCGTAATCTTCGAAAGGAATTTATTTAAGCAGACAATAACAAATTTCCTCGACTTGCGTGGTTCAGGAAGTTGTGAAGAACTGCAGAAGAATTGCTATAATAAATACCGATTTGCACTCATAATTAATTGGCCTCTAATGAGGTATCAATAAAGGATATAATACGCTTGTAAACTATTTAATGCATACTCGATTGCATTATGCGTTTCATTCAATGTCTAATTCGATTACAGAGCTGCCCACGGCAAAAAAAAATCCGTTGCGACACTTGAAAATTGGGTCAAAGGGACAAGGACTTCAATACGGGACTTTGTTAATGGAGTGGGAGTGAGAGAGTGTGTGCGCTCAAGTCAAGGCTGTTTTGGAGTCAAGCGCTGCCATTGGCCCACTGTTGGTGCTGCTAATGACGCCCTCTGGCGAGAAACGACGGCGCTGTATTGTGTTGTTTGCCCATGATCAGCGCTAGTGTGAGCGAGAGCGACAACAATGTCGGCGTGCTGCGATTGGTCCGCGTGTTATTACCTGGCACGATGGCTGACATCTTGACGACGGCTACTGTCGCTGACGTTGCTTCACAGAAAGCCAACGATCTTGCCCGTCGCTGGGCAGCTGAAGTCAGTACGGCACAGACTGCGCAACGAGCCACACGCACCGCATTGCCATCGTCGTGTCTTGAAGAAATTAGTTAAACGTTCGCTCATTATTTACAATCGATAACCTGTGTGAGAATTATCGACAAATTGGACTCGGTATTGAAATTGTGCCGTTAGTGTTAGTTTTGCGAATTCGCCGTCGCTTTTGCCGTTCGGTTACGTGCAGCCTGGAGAGCTTTTCCTTGGTAAACTTGTGTGACGGTGAATTATGACTGTTGCCGCATTTGCCGCCGCCATGCACAGACCCTTCTTCAATGGATATTCAGCCATGCAAGGTAAGTGTTCAAGGTCGTTCGATGGTGCTAATGATGTGACGTTGTGCGCACGACCTTCGCCGTGATTGCTTCCCGTTTCCCGGGAAGTCAATTGTGCCGGAAAGTCGCTGGTGTCGTAAATCAAGTGGCACCAAGGCAAAGGGCAAACGGATCTTTGACACGCGCTCCTTCTCTCCTTCCTACCTGGAATCTCGCTCTGACCAACTTTCTCTTCCCGTTGCCTTTTCTCTCTCAGATATGAACAGCGGACAGGGGCGTGTCAATCAGCTGGGCGGCATGTTCATCAACGGACGTCCGTTGCCCAACAATGTTCGCCTGAAGATCGTCAATATGGCCGCCGAGGGAATCCGGCCGTGTGTCATTTCCCGACAATTGCGTGTCTCGCACGGCTGCGTTTCGAAGATATTGAATCGCTACCAGGAGACGGGCTCCATACGTCCGGGCGTTATTGGTGGCTCCAAGCCGCGCATTGCCACGCCCGAGATCGAGAATCGCATCGAGGAATACAAGCGCACCAATCCGGGCATGTTCTCCTGGGAGATACGCGAGAAGCTCATCCGCGAGGGCTTCTGTGATCGGAGCATGGTGCCCTCCGTGTCGGCCATATCGCGCCTGGTGCGCGGTCGCGATGCACCTAATGACAGCGAGACCACCAAGTCCTCCAACGGTTCGTGCAGCTCCGATCCGTGTGGCGCCAACAACAACAACAGCAACAGCAACAGCAACAACAACAAGCCCTCCGACGGGGAGGTCTCCGACTGCGAGAGCGAGCCGGGAATCGCGCTGAAGCGGAAACAGCGCCGCTGCCGCACCACCTTCTCGGCGGCCCAGCTGGAGGAGCTGGAGCGCGCGTTCGAGCGCACCCAGTACCCGGACATATTTACGCGCGAGGAGCTGGCTCAGCGCACCAATCTGACGGAGGCGCGCATCCAGGTGTGGTTCAGCAACCGACGCGCCCGCCTGCGCAAGCAGCACACCTCCGTCGCCGGCGGCGGCAGCAGCGTCTCCACGCCGGTCTCCATGCCCAGCGGCGGCAGCAGCAGCGGCGTCAGCGGCTCCAGCGTTGTGACCAGCAGCCACCTCGCCCCGCTGGCCATGATGGGCATGCCGCCGAGCATCGATCCAGCCGCGGCTGTCTATCAGCATCCGTACGATTTCTATGGCAATCCGGGCCCGGTGACCAGCTCCTCCAATGTCAGCAACCTGTCCCCGCTCTGCAGCAGCTTGTCCCCGCTGAATGCATCGAACACGCCGCCGCATCATCATCAGTTCTACAATCCGGCCATGGCCAGCACCGCCAGCTACATAATGCCCAGTTCGGTCAACAACAGCAACAGCAACAGCAACAGCAACAGCAACAGCAATGGCAACAACAACATCATTGTCTCCGTGGCATCCGAACAGGCGCACTTTGAGAGCCAACTGGGCTCCGTTTACAGCACTGAGTCTGAGCCGCTTCAGACCATGCCGCGCAACGAGAGTCCCAACGAGTCCATATCGTCGGCCTTTGGCCAGCTGCCGCCCACGCCGAACAGCCTGACCGCTGTGGTGGGCGCCGCGGAGCCGTCGCAGTCGCTGGCCAATGTCAGCGGCGGCAGCGAGGAGCTGAAGGTGGAGTCCGGCGAACTGGTCGCCGCCAGTGCACAGCCGCAGCTGTACAGCAGCTGGAGCGCCGGCATGCAGGGCATGCGTCCGAATGCGCCGCTCTCGCCGGAGGATTCGCTCAACTCGACCAGCTCGACGAGCAACGCGCTGGAGGTGTCCGTCTCGGCGGCCCACCAAATGTTCCATCCGTATCAGCATACGGCCGCACAGTATGCGCCATATGGCACCGCCACGTCGCACACGCACTCCCACTCCCACTCCCATCCCCATCCCCATGCCCATCATCCGCACGCACATACCGCCCATCCGCATGCCCATGGCCACGCCCACTCGCAGTACGCAACGCCGCATTATCCGCCCAGCTCGACGACGCACTTCATGCCGCAGAACTTCAATGCGGCCGCCGCCGCAGCAGCCGCGTTCTCCTCGCCCTCGAAGATGAACTATGCCACGATGCCACCACAGCCGTTCTACCACTCCTGGTACTGAGATCCCGATCGGGGATCACCTCTGACCTGCATACAGACGTCGCCAAAGATTCATGTACACGATTTTCAGCCTCTAATCATAAGCGCATTTATCAACATACACTCAGAGAAACTTAAGCAGGTTTTTGTAAATTCAACTATTAGGTTTATTAAATTGATCTATGACCATCCTTGATTTCAAACATCATTTAGAAATTAAAGGTTTGGTTAAAGCTAGAAATTTCAAAACTAATTGAAAATGTAAAAATTGTTTTTAAATTTCGTACAATTTTCAATTTACATTTAGGAAACTTCAACAAATTTTGTACTTGATTTGAGTACAGCAAATTTGTGTTTGCCCTTTTCTCCGAGTGTACCTTTAGCATAAGTTTCTAGATCTTAAGTTATACAAATAAATATATTAATTTATGCAATAGAAAATCTATTTTTTAACTGGAAAGATTTTTGCACTTTGGACAGATTAGTTCCTGGAATCCGTGGGTCCATTCAGTAGCCCAGACCTTGACACGCTTCTGTTGACAGCATGGGATTTTGGGAAAATCTGTCAAAATGCAGCTCAATAGCGCAGCTAGCGCACATTAGGGCCTTTAAGTAGCGTCTTTCTAGCCAAGATTTCAACAAACTCAACGGGACGTTTGAGCCAACCTGCTGCGCGTCCGCGTTCCCTCAATGCCAAATGTGCACTCAAAAACTCTACACTGTAAGCCAATTTCTGTTTTACGGAAGTTGCTTCAACTTTTACACTGTAACACATTTCCATACAAGATTTTAAACATACTTTATTTTCAAAAAATCACTGTCAAATACCGAATGTTTTTATTATTTAAAAGCATTTTTTTTAGTTAATATAATTTAAATTTGTAAATATAGGCTTTCCTCATAAATTAAATTAAAAATTTGCAAAAACATTTTAAAACATTTTTGCAAACAATCACTGACAGATACCGAATATTTTTATTATTTAACGGTTTTTTTTTTAACTGAAATTAAATTTAAACTTGTAAAAATTGGCTTCCCTTATAAATTTTTATTATATTTCACTTTAAATTAAAATCGCTTAATCAGAAGCTAGAACTTAAAAATATCTTTTTCTTCGCTTAAAACAAACATTTAAAACAAATTGGAAATGATTAAAAAAGGGCTTATAAAAAGAAAAATAAATAAAAAAATATATATTATAGTTTCTACACTCTAAAAGTTTATTTTTCAAATTTTTAAAACAAAATTGAGTTTAGATCTCTGCTTACAACTTTTAATTAATTTTAGTTTTCTTCGTTTTCTCCTCTACATCTCTTTCTCTCTCTCTCGCTCTCTCTCTCTCTCTCAATTTTAAATAGATTTAGTAAATTTTGTAATTTTCACAAAAAAATGTTTTTCAATTTAAGCCCACATTTTTTTGTTGTGCCTGAAAATTAACCCAGAAATCTCCAACCGAGGTGTTAATTGCCCATCAATTCTATCGAATTGTATAATTGCCCTATTCGGAGTTGCAGTAATTTACCTCAAATTCACACCTCGCTCGCTCGTTCGCTCGCTTTCTCCATTATCCTGGCGTACCATCTGAACACTAACCCAAACACTTCTAGTTATCCGGGACTTCTGGTTATCTACGTGTGCAACAAGTGGCAATTAATGAAGTCATATCCCGACTTTCAGACAGCTCAGACAATCCCAGGTATTTTGTGCGTATCTCGCTTGTTTATTATTTTAATCTAGTTTTTCATGTAGAAAAAATGTCTGTCTGTCTCTCGCTCTTCCTCTTTCTCTGCGGACGGCCAAAGTAAATATTGACTTTACAATCGACTTAGGATTTGCGTTCCAGGTATTTATGAAGTTCCAGCACATTTTTTTTTGCAAAAATTGCACAAAACCCATTTAGAACTTAAGATTTGTATCAAGATTTTTATTTTCCTTTTCTTTTCGAAAATAGTTTTGTCCGCATTAGGCGTTATTTATTTTTCCGATAATTTCTTCTGTTCTTTTTTATTGTAATTTGTTTTTTTAGGTTACCTATTTTGTAGTTTGTCTAATACCAATTTAATAGCACCCAAGATTTCTCCCCTCTCAAAATCTCCAGCCAGGCTAATAATGCAATAAGCTCAATAAAAACTTAAATTTTAATTAAAATTTGACCATCGGTCAGCCCCACAATTCCCCACAATTTTACATCTAAGTACGGTAGCCGAGAGCGCAACGTTCGACAAAAATGTTTTGTAAATGGTACAAATCCGAAATACTACGCATTAATTTTCGGTAGCGATAAAGAATTACAAGCGGAGTCGAAGCGAGTTCGTAAGTTCGTAAGCTCAAAGCTGGACTTGAACTGGGCAAACTCGTTCGACTAATGGAGTTTTGTCCGTCCATCGCTCCTGGTTGGGCCTCGGCAGCAGAGACCAGGGGCGGAGGCTGCCCGGCTCGGCCGACTTGATTAATGAACCGACAATGTGTTGAACATCAAAAGGTAGGAAAATAGTAATTTACAACATATCCGCAGCGAGAGCCACCGAGATGAGCTACAAATTTAATTTATTATGCCCTAACCGAAGGGGTCTTACAATATTATGAGAAATTGTGTAACCAACTGGAGGCTGTGAGATAATAATATTATAATATTATAATATATTATTATTTTAATATTTTTTAGCAGGGTAATAATTTGATTGACTGTCTGAACGATTGACATACTTATTGTCTGATTGATACACTGAAAGAACTTATTGATAGACAGACTGATTCACAAAATTACTGACTGATTGATTGACTAATTGATTGACACGCAGATTCATTGGCCGATTGATTGACTGACTGATTGATGGAAATCTGAATAAATCTAATAAGCAATCTAACAAATTCATATGATAAATAATAAATGTTTTACCCATTTTTATATACCTGTAATTTTTACCACAATCATTCCTATTTAAGGGTATGTACTCTTCGGTGTCAAGTGAATTTTTTTTTTTAATTTAATCTGATTTTATCTACAAAATCTTTATTAAATAAGATAATCAATAAATATTTTAGATAATTTGTATACCTGTTATTTTTGCTGCACTTGCTGCACCTTTTTAAGGGTATTTGCTCTTCGGTGGCTAGTCGATTAAAGTTAAATCTATTAAATCTACTAAATTATCTAACAAATTCATATGATAATAAAAATAATAAACGTCTTACATATGATGTTTATCATTCCTATTTGAGGGTATTTACTATTCGATGTCTGTTCGTTTTTTTATATGTTGAACATTTTATAAGTTTAGACAGCAAAATAAATGATTAGCTAGATGTCAGATTTGTACCTGTTGCAATGCCCGCGATGATGGTCCAATTATAGCGGCAATTCGCACTCTATATAGGGTACACATACATATGTACAAACATATCCATATATCGGGCGTTGCCTGGGACATAAGAAGCGCAAAACCTCAAAATATTTACGGGTTCGGGCGACAGTCGAGCCGGCAAATGAGCGGACAGTCCCAAAATATTTTGGCAAACTGCGCGAATAAATTGCAGTTCCAGGAGGCAGGCTTGACAAGGACTCTGGCTGCAGGCAGGGTTCGTAAGGTGGCGAAAGGATTTGCCATACAGGCCGGAGAGCAGAGCACAAACAAGACAAGGATTAGGCAGTTCGGAAATAATCCTTTGCTGCCAGGAAGCATGCACTAAACGGAGCGCACTGGCCCATCCTTTGACGGGCAACATTTCGACTCATTTTACGATGCGATCATAAAGTTTTATTTGCCGTCATTCTTTGGGCCGGGTCAAGCGCATGCGCAGCTCTCTCAGCCCGGACACGAACCCCTTTTCGGCCAAGTCGCGCACAGGCAAGAGTTAACCGGGCAAAAGGCTTAGCTTTCATTTCGAGCCGAGTCAAAGTCAGGTAGGCAGCGAACGAGAAAGAGATGTAGAGAGAAAGAGAGAGAGAGAGAGAGAGAGAGTTCTGGCTAGTCGCTAGGGCCGATAATCCCTGCTAATGAGGTGTTTGCTGTAACAGTGAAACATTTAAGGCTGCTAGGAAAGTCTGTAAGTCAAGGATAATCGAGGATTATGTGATCCAGGCTGAATGAATTAAGCATTAAGCTTTCATACAATCCAGTTCCACTCCATTAGTCGGAAATGATATTTTGATATAAATATATATAAAATTTAAGATGATTGATAAGCCAGATTATTTACCCGTCTATAAAATGAAACTTGTATATTTAAAGATTTTTGAAAGTTAAGAGAAATAAGATCACATTGAGAATGAGATAAAGTCAGGCTTTGTTGCTTCTAATAATTTTCTAATAAATATTCAGGAATTGGACATTATGTAACAAGTACATGTTGATCCTTCTTATCCTGGAAGAAAACTTTTCTATCGTTTAATATTTTTTTGAGCTAATCGGAAAGGCGCTCCAACTACGAAATTGAGAAGGTCTTCTGACATCTAAAAGTATATAGATATATACATATATCGCCAAAGTACAGTATAATTTTCAACAAAATTGGAACAATATGATAAATTATTTAAAAATATATCTTTTTAGCATGGGACATTATAAATTTGTTCTTTGTAATTATATCGCCAAAATACGCTATAAACTAGAAAGACAATTGTCATAAATTTGTAATGCAAATGAAACAATATGACCAGTTATTAAAAAAAAGTCTATTGGAAAACAGATATGTGAAAAAATCTCAGCTATCTCTGTTACTGCAAATATATACTTAAATTATTTGTTACCTATAAATTACAAATATGTGAAACTACTCTGAAATAAATTAAATAAGTATATGCATATTTAAATATATTTTTATTGGTAGATACAAGCTGTCACATCTGCTGCCTGTTGGAGCCCGCTTTGAAGAGGTCACGCCACGAAGCCATCCCAGGGACATAATCAATGTCTATTTTGTCAACTTTGGTTTGGTCTGTCACGACGAACTTCTGTCGGCGCTCGGTTGGCAATGTTTTCGCTGTTTCGGACGGACACATGCAGTTAGCTGTCCTCATCTTCATTCCGTTCGTCGTCTTTGGTGTCCCATGGAGCACATGCTGTGTTAGCTCACAGATTGATTTGTCAAATTGAGGCGCACAAGGACATTGCGATCATTAACGATGATTGCAGGACACGACGCTCTGGTCCGAAGGTCGTTGCGCAGTCGGACTTGAAAACTGGCATTGTCAACACTTTGTAGCTGCTCTCTGGTACCACCAACTGTTTCTGTTTCGCGACGATTTATCTCTCGCTCTCTCTCTCTCTCTCTTTTTCGCTCTCTCCCTCTGAGCTCTGCCAGTTGGAGTTTTATTAATAAATACAAGGGAGAGAGATAGCAGAAGAGCTCGACACTGTTCTGCTTTTGATCTTGCAAATAGTCGTAATCGATTCGGAATGCTTGGCGGGACCTTCTGCCGCTGATGCTGCTGCTGCTGCTGCTGCTAATGCTGCTGCTGATGCTGCAGCAGCTCCTTTTGTGGTCCCTGTTGGTTGGCAACTTGTCAGCTTCCTTTCGGCAACTTCACCCAGCAAGTGTCTTCTGTTTGCGGACTCTGCCACCACAAACCAACTGCAAATTGGCAATTGAGACTCTGGAACCGTTACGCTATTTTAGAACACATATAGTCTTTAAAAATGGAAAATGTTTTCAAATAGAACTCGCCTTGTTGAGATAATTTTGGTTTGGTTAACATGGTCTTATTTTTACGTTAAGAAAATCAAGTAATTCAACATAAGATATGCGGAAGATTAAAATTAATATTAATATTAACAAAATTAATATTTTACTAGATTATTTAAATTGAAATTGTTTACAATTTAAGCTACAACAATTTTTGCAATCAATAATTTGGTTGAAAATGTTTTTAAATTTAAGACAAAGATAAACACAATATCTTATTGTATTTTATAAAATTTTTGGAAAAATAATATGCATAATTATCTGATCCGATTAAATTGAAATTTTTCATTTTCATATATTTATATAGAAATATTTGAGTGTTCAAAAAATTATTTAAAAATAAAACTACGTTTTATACAATATTTGGTTTAAAACCTTTTTAAACTTAAAAAAAAATTATACTCAAATTCATTTTAGAAACAAATAAAAAATTTTGAAAAAACTAGTATAATTAATTATTCGATTGGATAATATTTGCAAATTCAAAATAAAAATTACATTTTATGAACAAAAAAAATTTCAAAAAAATAATGTGAACAATTATCTAATCCGATGAAAATTTTCAAATATTGATATTTGAAAGTTAAACTAGTTATTTTCAGGAAAATTGCGTTTTATAGCTGGAACGTATCGTTGCTAAACATTCATTTTACCATTTCGCTATCCTTACTGGAGATCTACAGAAAAATTCCAGCAAACTTGAACCAATTAACTATTGTGGGTTTTTGTTGCGGCTACCTGCAGACAGGTGGCGCCCTTCAACCAGCCCAACTCCTTAGCCCCCTTAGACGTACATATGTAAAGCTAAAGTAGAGGTACGCAACTCTGGCTGGGTCTATGGCATCTAATGCAATAAATGGACAATGCTAATGTGCTCACCTGTGCCCAAAACTGACATTATAATTAATGACAAATAGTGGCAACAAACTGAACTGAACTGAAGGGCAATCATGGAGAGAACAATGGGCATATTATGTGTTATTGTTGTAAAAGCAGCGGCGCTTTTCATACTCCACAGATCGATTTTCGATATACCAAAAACAGAAAAACACAAAAAAAAAACCGTAGACATCTTATCGCCCGGGCGATACACCTAGCTGTTGCATATTAATATTAATGGTTTATTATTATGACCTGGTGCCCCGAGTGCGGCTGCAGCAGCTCCAGTTGGGCCAGTTCGGAACACTCGGAACCTTCGGACCGAGCTCCTTTTCCGTTTACCGTGGGCTTTGTTCACGCCGCGGTTGCTTCACTGCACTGACGCCTGGCGTGACGATTTTAATTTTTTTAATTTTTTTCTTACTCTTTTATTACTATTATGTATATTGCGGCACATGGAGCTTGCAGTCGCCCCCGTGACTGCCACAAGAAGAAAGAGACGAAGCGACACAGAGAAGGAGAGCGAGAGCGAGAGAGAGAGTGTGTGTGTGCATATCTCGATGCTTGAGCTATATGCATTGTTTTTTGATACTCTGTTTACAAAGTAAGAAATGGGTTATAAAAGTTTTATGCGGCATATTATTATAATTATGATATAACTTCATTATAAGCTATTGAATCTATAACTTGTGAATTTATTGTTGAATTTATATTCGTTTTCAACTCTTAATTTACTTGATGATATTTTTAAAATTTACTAATATAGTAAAATTTGTTACTATAAGTATGATATAAACTTATTAAATATATCTTTTAAATCTACAACTTGAGTATTTTTTGTCCGTCTTTATTGAATTTATTATCATGTTCGTTTTCAACTCACATCTAATCTGATGATGATATTTCTTAAAATATTTTTGTTTGTCTCAGTTAACTAAATAAAATACATGCTTTAAACTTTTTGCATATTCTAACAAAATGTTTAAAATTGGATTAAAACAAATTTCTATAAATTGAAATACAACTTTTCGTTAGAGTTTGAAGGCTATTAACCAATATAATTAACAAAAATAATTAAGGGCTTGCCTTACACTTTCTCAAACTGTTTGGTAAACAGAGTGTTGCACCAGTCGGTTACACCCGACCCAGCGATATTCCTCGCTGCTTACTAGACTTGCTTTTATGGTGGCCATCATAATTAGTCGCACGCTTCGCGGGCAGCGCCACCTAGCGGCTAGAGAGTAACGAACGACATTGCCCGACATTCCTTCAAAGCAATCCAGCCAACGTTTGGCGCAGCTAATGAAGCCTCCTTCACGGTATGCGCCAACAACAACAACAACAACACAAGTACGGACTCCAACAAAGTAGCCGTAGAGACTTCGCATTGAGGACTTCACGGACTCGTGCAAATTCCATTGAAAATGGAGTTGAACTCTTTTTGCTTTATCTGCATTTCAACTGCAATTTACGTAGTTTTCAGTTTCAGTTTCTTTATATTTTACCAACAACTAAATGCCGCATGCAGCACGTTTCAGGTCTTAACTGATATTTGCTGGCATATACATATATTTGTTTAATACTTGCATGCGGAAATTAAGTTTGACTTGTGGCAGACTTTTTGCTCGGAAATGTTGAAGAACTTGTTAACATGAAATGGGCGTTATTAAAAAAGGTCCTCCACAACTTATGTATATATTTTTTAGGAATAAAGAATAAAAAAATATAGAAAAAAACAAATTTGTAACTAACATAAAATTAGTTCTAAACGATATAATTTAATAAAGATAAAATGACTAAATATTTTGAGAATAATTTAGAATTTTAAATTTATTAAATTTCAAGATCATGAATTTTTATTGATATTTAAATATATTATGTATATCTACTATTTTATTCAAAAATTAAATACTGTGATGTTATTTATCTTCATTATATTTTAATATACATTTTAATATAATTAAATCTTTCTTTTGGTCGATTGCGGGTTTGAGCGCTAAATATATATACACAAAATATACAAATACAAATATAATATACATATGCAAATATAATAGCCGGATATCGTTTAGAATATGGCGGAACGGCAGCGGCGCAGTCGGACTCTGTCCACGGGGGCACGCTCCACGCCATAGCCGTGCCAGAGCGTATCCGGCGGCTTGTTCCACCTGATGAAGTAGGTCTTGTGCACGGCGGCCAGCTGGGCTTTGGGTCTGCTGGCGGGGCGCCGGCGGAATGGCCAGAGGAACCAGTGCAATGGGCCGCGACTTGTGGGATGTGGATGGGCATCCGCTGGCGGTGGTGGCGGCGACTGCAGCGTCTCCAGTTGCAGCTGCAAGGATGCGGCTGGCGCGCTCCTCTGTGGCTGCTTCACAATGACAGAATCCTGCAGAGATTTGGGCGCCGGCGTGATAACCACCTGCATTTCCCGTTCACTTTGGGCGGGCATGATGCGCGTGTTGGAGGCAAACACCTCCACATCGTCATCGTCGTCATCGTGGGAACGCCAGGAGTTGCCGTCAACCGGTGCCGGTTCCTCCAGTTCCTCCAGGATGGGCGACACGCGGCTGCCGCGATTGCATTTAAAGCAACGAGGCAGCCGGGAGCCAAGCTTGCGCTGGGGATCAGCTGGGGCGGTCTTCACCACTTCGCCGGGCATCTTGACCAGGATGAAGTGATCGTTGAGCAGGCAAACATCCGACACCTTGTCGCACTTTTGCTGCTCCTCGCCAAAGAAGGCCTCCAGATCGACGCTCTGCGGGTAGATGCGATAATCCTCCCGGTGCAAGGCCAGCAGCTGTTGGCGGCGCAGCGCCAAAAATTTCGCCGATCTCTGCGTCTGCGTCAGCGTCTGCAACGGGCCGCCGACCTGGCTGACGCATCTCACAATGCCCAGCGCCTGCTGCTCCACAACGGCGATGCTGCTGCGGCAAATGCTCCGATCCTTCATATGACTCCAGTGACCATGGCGCTGCTCGAAGATTCTAGCAAAGATTTGAGCGCCCCTCCGATTGCACGGCTGTCCCTGCTGCGGTATCAGCGCCGTGGACAACGACATCCCGATTCAGCCGGAGACAATTCGAACGAGCTCCTGTTTGGAATGTTGCAAATTCAGTTGGTTAGTTGACAGTGAGAGCAATGTGTTCAATTCAGAATTGAAGATCTTTTAAGTTTTTGTTGTGTGCGTTAGTCGAGTATGTTCGACTGGAGGTTACCCTGTACGCACACAGACCTTAGACAGCGTTTCGATTTCCGTATTCTTGATGCCTTGTTTGAAAATAACTTTTATATTCAAATTTATTTTATTGCTATGACTTACGGCTCGAACTGAATCCAGTTTTTGACTGGAATGTAAGCGTCCTAATTTTATCGAAATTTAAATGAATTTTTATTAATATTAAAACTATTCCTATTATCACCTTTTATTTATATTATTTATATTATACGTTATAGTTGTAGAATAACAAGCCAACTTTTAAATTGCCTTCGTTTCCAACATGCTCCGGCCTTGTATTAAAGCCGGAACCCTCGTTATTCCGTTGCCTAAATGTCTGGGCACTTTGAGTACTAATATAGTTTTTAACAAGTATTACTATAGCCAAGGACTCAAAGCAGAAAGTCTTTAAGGTCAGAAAATATATATGACTTTGGGCTTTTTTGCACCTGAGACATAATCAAATTATTTCGCAAAGGATATTCATGTTTCGAGCCTAAGGCTAAAATCATATGAAAACAAAAATGATGATTGCAAATCAACCAAACTTGGTTGCTTATTCGGATTTTAAATTTTAAATTATTATTATAATTTTTTTTTTTTTTTAACTAGTTTGAACATTAGTCTTACTTTTAACACATTTTCAATTGTAGGGTATACAAAAAATAAAGCTGTTGCACACGCGTGAATATCGAACAGTAATTGAACTCGAATCGCAATTGAATTTCGAGCGTAAGTGAAAACGTTTTTCCTGTCAGAGCGGACAGGTTGTCTGTCCCGCCTCCCTCGATTATCGGCGCTATTATCTAAAAGTCGGCACGTTTATCCTTTGACTTTTGGGGCCAGACTACAGACTGGCGCCACGGAGCCAAGGCGCAAGGCTGGCCAGGAGGCGCAACATGAGTTGCTTCCGCGTCATCCAATGCCAACGGCAACAAACACGACAACAACAACAGCAACAATAACAATAAAAAATGTATTTGATGCGGCGCTGGCAACACGAAAGTTTTATTTATTATTTTGACAGGTAAACAAATCACGCGCTCAACACAAATACAAACATCAAAGCCACAAACCAGAGACACACACATGCACACACTAATCTTAACACACACACACACACACACACAGACAGACAGCTCACTCACATTTTGACTTGGGTTTGTATTTCAGGTGCCGTTACTTTTTCGCCGCGTTGTTCGCCGCTTGGCTCGCCAATGACAACTGAAGCCGACTTTTAGGCTGTGCTGGCCGCGTGGCCTCTTACGTGGCGACGTAAGCGCACGCAACGTAACGTAACGGCTGCCGCTGCTGTTGCTATCTCATTTGCATAATGCCCGTTGTTGTTGCTCGTTTGTTTGCTTGTTTGCTGCAGGCAGCGCAGTGCCGGCAAACGAACAAATGCCCCAATTGACAATTAAAAACGCAAACAAATGCACATACAAATAGACACAGTTATTCATATGTGCGTTTGCAAGTGTTTGTGTACATTAAAAGGACACCTTAAATGCATTTTGTGGAGTTGGAACAGTTAATATATTAATGTACACAGAAAGTCAAGATCACAAATGTTCCATATATTTAACGCTTACCAAAGCGTAACAAATGTGTAATAAATATGTCCAACACATGTAGTTATAAATATAAATATACATCAATTTTGGAAAAAGCAAACAAACTTACGAGCAATCTCTACTTTAGCCTATTTTTATTGGTACATAAATCGTATTGTATCGATTGCAGAAATCATAAAAGACTCTGAATTAAATATTGTTCCAGTTTGGCCCATGACTTCCCTAATTTGTAGATTTGAGCTTTCAAACCAATTAAAAATATCGATTCAACAAAGCTAATTAGATAGAGTTCAGATATATTTGCCAGCTAATGGCCTTAGATTCTAAACTGCAAATTTCACGTTACCAATTTCTTGGGAACACCTTTATTATAGGTAGCTGTTACCCATCAAAAGTTGATTTTCTTACCTGGTATTTTTCATTTACATAATTGTGCATTAGGTATTTCAACTTACCGATGCTGATCAATTATTTTTAACTTTATTAAATGCAAAAGTCAACTTCCCAAACCCAAACATAGCTGTGTAATTGAGTTTGCTTTTGTCATTATTGATTGTTAATGCACGCAAATAATACAGTACATGACAATATGTACATACGTACCATGGCGATAAGAAGGGAACGAAGCAACCATAAAGGCTGAGCATTAACTCAGCAGTTGCGTTTTTAATGGCCATCAGGGCGCAGGATTGGGATTGGGATTGAATCAGGTGAAATTAACCAGGACGGCTTTCTTTTTTATTTGTGGTAAACAAAACAACGCAATTGATTTGATGATTAACATAAAAGGCACGAAAAGTTCGATGTTTGATTTATGTTGGTGTATATCATAATTCTATTCTTTTTTTATTTTTTTATTTACTAAATTTTGTAACTTCAGTATTAAAGAAACTTAAGCTTTTATAGAGTATCAAGTAGTCGTTTTTCTTTAAAAAAAAATTCAAATTAAATGTATTTATTTTCATAAAAAATTACACACAAGATGAATTATATTGTATATCAACTCACAATAACTTATTTATTATTATTTTCCTTGTTACAGGGTATCCGTTAGTCAACCATTGTAGTCTCGCATTCTCTCTCGCATGTTACTTGAGGACATGTGCACTTGCAGTTATTGTTTTTGTCACGTCACATAATTAGGCAACGGCATGTACTGTTGTTGTTGTTCATTCTTCTTCTTCTGCCAACAGCTGATCATCAGCAACAACAGGCGAGTTGACTCCAATTATGTGAACGGGTCGTCGATCGGAGCTGTTCAATTAACGAGCAATCGCCGCCAAGCAGCAGCCCTTAACTGACCTTCTCCAACCGAAAAACAAAGCAACTTTCAGAACAATACAAAATACTGGTTTATTTTAGAGAGAGAGAGAGCGAGGAAGCAAGAGATTGCCAGTGAGAGATCATAAAACAATTTCTGTGAAGGACGCCACAGAATGCAATTGCAATTGCAAAAAAAGTTCATTCAAGTTTATTTTGCATTTCTTGGCTTGATGTGGACATGACATTTGTTTGATTATCGGGCTGGTACATGCTGAACTTGAACTTGGGCCGCGAACTGTTGCTTTGTCATCAACATAGTCAAAACACGTAACGCGTTTCTCGTCTGTGCAGACAGTCAAAAAACGGTAAATCATCCAACAACAACAACTAGATGAGCATGACGTAAAGCTCGATCGAGAGTGACTGACTATGAGATAACCTATATTCTTGAGATAACCTATACCTATACTGTACTAAAGTTACATATTCATTCAGATAGGTGTAACTAACTAATATAACTAAAATATTGCAATTCAAAAAAATACACAATATAAAAAAAAATATTTCTTCAAATTACTTTTGATTTTATGATTAAGTTGGTGCCAGTAAACTTTATCTATTGTTGATATTCAAAAATATTCAAATTCGGTGTCATTTAAGATCCAATATATAAGAAACTAAAATTGTTATCGATAATCATATAAGGCGGGTTATCGATAATTTGTTGAATTAAGTTCCGCGTTATGAAAACCCAGCTATGTCAACACAAACCAAAATACCCTCTTTAGTCATTCGCCTTGGGTACAGAATATTTAAACCCCATAAAGATACATCATAATGAAGCTGCATATCAGCTTTTGTTTTAAGTTTGTCAAGCGAAGGTCGTGGATCTGGTTCGCATTTGTTTGAATATACAAAAACATTTCGAGCTGTCCTTCACTTCAGTTGACGCTCAATATCTGTCACTAAGGATTCCTGAGAGCCGCTCTTCTCTCTATCTCTCTCTTTCTCGCTATCTCTGCTTGAGCTGCGGCCGCAGCTCGGCGAGCTTTCGTTGACTTTGTGCGCACGCAGCTGAAATCAGTTGGTGGCAAGCAGCGAAGCGATTCGGTTGGATTGTTGAAGAAATAATAAAACAATATTTGAAACAATAAATTGGCAAGCAACGCAATTGCATAACGGTAATCAAGTGGCAGGAAAACATTGCGCATTCGCCCCGTGCAACGCATAGTTGACCAAATGTAAAGTGGGCAACTTTAAGAACGCACCTCGCACTGCAGTTGCCAGCGGTGCACATTGAATTGCCAACAGCCATTGCAACATGTAGTTGCCACAGCAAACGGGACAAAGAGAACCAGCCAAAGTCGCCACAAAAAGAGCGAAGCCAAATGTCTGGCGTTTGTCAGTCGGTCGTTCGGTCTGCCCGTTGCTTGTCTAGCGGAAAAGCCGCCTGTAAATGTTTTCTATATATTATTTGGCATAGCGTAATAGTTGGTTGTGCGTGTGTGTGTGTGTGTGTGCCACATTGTAGTGCAAGTAGGTTGTTTTTGGGTTTTTCGTGGCCTCTGCGGCAAAAACGAAAGTGGAAATGTTGCATTTGTAGCTCTACAGGCTGCAACTAGTTCGCCTACGCCGCCATTCCCCGCTTCCCCATCCCCTCAAACACCCTCTCGCGAGCAACCCCCCGGCTCATCAGCGTTTTCGTCTGCCGCTTGTTGAAATGAAAAGCGCTGAAAACCACAATTGAAAAATCGCTAAAAGGGAGAAAACAAGAAAATACGCAAGATAACTTGTTACGGCACTCGCATTTAAAATTTTACGCGACTCTTAAAGCTCACAATTCAAAATAATACAAACCTGCCATTTACAATTTACAGCTTGCCGAATTCGTAAATCGAAGCCGAAGCTAACAAATTTGTTAAAACATCATGATCGAGCGCGAAATTATACAGTAAGTGTCAAATGCCAAAACATTTGAACAAAATTAAATACTACTTTGTACAAACAATGTACGCTCGATAATTAACTAACTAATTGATTTCCGATTGTTTCTTTGCAATCAATTTTTGTGTCTAAATAATTATCGAGCGACCACAGTTACTATAGATTAACGACAAGGAACAATGCAACTCTGCAGCGTCATCATCTTAATGAATGCTAGTCAAAGTTCTAAAAGCGCGCAGCGTCAAGGAAAAACTAGGCCAAGATTTATCGTCAACACTTGTTGGCTGGAGCGGAGAGTTGTAGATAAAGCCATTATCATTGGCATTATGCTCGCGCTTCCATTGCCTCAAAGTCCGATGACCGTTGAACGTTGCACATTTAAAATGAACTTTAAATCGCATACAAATAGATAAATTATATACGAAACAAAATTCGCAATTATTTTGCAAGTACGCCTTGTGTTAAATTATTTGCTTCATTTGCATTGCTATATTTTGGTTTTTGTTTGTTTGAAATCCTAACAAATATGTGACAAATCCAATTGTGGTTGCCGTAGGAGAATTTTCAGCTAATGGAAATTAATGTGGATTTGGGCGCTTTGGTAAATGTATTTTATATGTATATATTTGTATATTTATTTTAATGACATTGCCGATTCGTTTGCATAGCTACGTTTATTTTTTTTTTTTGTTCAAAATGCCAACACGTGTTTGATAAGACAATTGACGCAGTCAAAGGGAAATTTTGGTCTAAGGAAATTTAAGGAAATTTAACGTACTTCAGGAAACTAATATGCTTATATGGGGGCTTTTAGAAATATTTTAATAGTCATTTTATTTAAACATATTTATTTATTTAGAGAAGGTCAAAATAAACTCTATTCATGTATGTCAATGCTTTCGATATATTTTTTTAATGACAGCTAATGACTTTTTATATTAATTACATTTATAAAACGACATTTTACAGCCAGTTTAGTGTTTTATTGCAGGTTAAGTGCCTGTAAAAGCCAACGAGGTTAAAAAAAATGATAAACTATACAACCTTACCAATTATAATTAGACATATTTTAATTTCAGCACCACAACGGCCTCCAAACGCATGTTTGACGTTTTGCAGGACCTACTGCAATTCCTGGTGCTGTTTGTACGAGTGCTCCTGGAATTAATTAAGATGCTGCTGCAATCGTTTTTGCCCAAAAAGCTAAAGGACATCAGCAACGAGATAGTGCTGGTAAGCATCCAGAGTTTTAACCATTTTATGGTAATGTTTTATGGCATATTTGAACTTTAGATAACCGGCACTGGGCATGGAATTGGACGAGAGCTCGCCCTGCACTATGCCGCCTGGGGCAGCACAGTGATCTGTGTGGACATCAACGAGAAGAATAACATGGAAACTGTGCAAAAAGCGAAACATTTGAATAGTGGAGCCGTGCACAATTATAGGTGGGTACTTGGCCCTAGAGGAGTTTCCCAATTTAATATACCGTTTACCCCTCCTCAGCTGTGATGTGTCCCAGCGTGAACAGGTTATGGCGCTGGCGGAGCGCGTCAGGGAGGAGGTGGGCCCGGTCTCGGTGCTGGTCAACAATGTGGGCATTATGCCAACACATCCTCTGCCGCAGCAATCGGCCGAGGAAATACAACGTGTCTTCGATGTCAACGTATTCTCACAGTTCTGGACAATACAGGCGTTTCTCGATCAAATGAAGGAACAGCGGCACGGACACATTATCTCCTTATCCTCCATTGCTGGGCTGGTGGGTCTGTCCAATTTGGTGCCATATTGTGCTACCAAATACGCAGTGCGCGGCATGATGGAAGCCCTGCACGAGGAGTTGCGTGAAGGACCCTACAAAGATCTGGTTAGTACTAAGAGCTAATATATGTATGTAAATTGTATTTGAATTACGCAAACTTAATCTGATTCCCGTTTTAGATAAAAGTCACAACTATTTTTCCATATATGACCAACACGGGACTTTGCAAATATCCCAAGGTGAAGTTTCCCACCATTTTGGGTCTGCTGGACCCCAAAGAAGTGGCCAAGCGCATAGTGGAGGCGCATCGATCCGATAGCCTAGAGGTCACGATACCCAAGTGTCTGATGTACATCAATAATTGGACACGACTGCTGCCCAGCAGTTGTGGTATTATGCTGAAAGACTATATTGACAGTGGTGTGGAGTCGGATTTGAATTAATTATACATAACACGCGTTGTTCATAGAATTTATAAATGTGTATTTAGCTTTTTGCAATATTAAAGGTATTATTGGGCGCCCAAAACCATCCATAATTTTGTAATAAAACTGTTTATTAAAACATAAAATTTGAATTGGCGCCTATTTGCTTTTACGGAGTGCAACACTTATCGATAACTTTATATCGGTTGCAACATTTTTTAGGCTGGTCATACTCTTGTTTACATTTTTCACTTGAACAGCTGGTGGTTAGAGCGATGTGGCAGCCCAGTGCCAATCAGCTGCGGCATGACAACAAAGGAAAATGGCTTGCGAAGTGAAAACATTTGGAAATATTTTAGATTTTCGCAAGGTTCAGGAATACTTTGGACTTGGCCATGGTAAAATGTAAAGTATAGGCGTTTGCTTACAGTTGATAATTGTTGTTCCGCTTAAAAACAGATGAAAACTGGCTGAAAGGCATCAACTACGCCATGTCGCCGACGGGCGAGACAATTGCCTTGGCCCAAGGTGAAAAGTTGGCTTTTCTGACCACATGCTGGGACAGTCGAGCCAACGAGAACACCTATGCGCTCAGCTGGTGCGGCGAACTAGAGGACGGCAATCAAATTGTGACCAGTCTGATGTGCCTGCCCATGATGCGCTCCACGGATATCGAGTGGGTCTGCGTGGCTGTTGGCCTATCTTCGGGCATGGTCATATTCTACACGGATGCGGGTGTCAAGCTCTTTTCACAGTGGTAAGCTCGCAATAGATAGCACACTTGTCTAGTTAAGAGTTAAGTTGTGTTTGCCCAACAGCTGCCAGGAGGATTCCGTGCTGGCCATTAAACTGTTGTCGCCGCCGCGTCACACAGAAGCTGATGCGCTGCTCTACATTGTCTACGGCAACTGCATGTGCTTCATCAAGGGCGAGGACATATTGCCCATACTGGCCAATAGTCGTCACAACGCGCAGCGCAGCGCCTTGGAGCGCAGCGTTTATCCCAGCGCCGATGTGGTGCCCTTTCAGAAGTACAAGTTCAAGCGGCAGCGCGAGAGCATTCTCAACGATGCCGCCGTTTATACGAACCAGCGCACATCCACCTATGATTACATTGTGCAGCAAAGCATCGGCTATGGCTACTTTGCCAAGGTGCAAGCGACGCCGGTGCGCAGCGCCCAAGTCGTGGCAGCCGGTGCGGAGCCCTATTTGGGTTTCTTCGTGGCCGAGGAGGGCTACAAGACGGCATCGCTGGGCGAAGTGGCCAAGGATGTCATTGGCATGGCGTACAAAAATCTTTTGGGCGGACTATTTCGACGAGCGCCACAGACAGCGGCCGACATGCCCGAACAGACGCCGCTGCCCAGCAAGGAGGCGCCTATGCGGACGCGCTGTCGCCTGTACGATGGCAAGCGCGATGGCCTTGCCCTAATCCTGGCGCCAGGTGGCAAATTGGCTGCCGTTACGGACAATTTGGACCGTGTGATGCTGGTGGACACGCAGCAAGCGATAATATTGCGCGTCTGGAAGGGCTACCGGGATGCGCAGTGCGCTTTTGTGCCCATCAAGGAGAAGTCGGTGCGTGGCATTAAGACGCACAAGCGGAAAGCGCTCTTCCTCGTCATCTATGCGCCGCGCCTCGGCTGCCTCGACATTTGGGCGCTGCAGAACGGACCCAAGGTAGCCGCCTTTAATGTGTCCAAGTGCGGCCAGCTGGTGTACAACAATCACAGTCCGTTGGGCGTCGCTGGGGATCAGCTGCGCAAGTCGCCCAACATTAACCATTGCCTGTTCCTCGATCCCAGCGACGGCAGCCTGAAGGAGGTGTCCATACCATTCCACTATGCGCTCAGCGAGACCAGCTCCCAAACATCCCGGGACATACACTCTCTGCGCCGCCTGCGGAATCAGCTTCGCGCGCTCTCCCACTCGGACGACCAAAGGCCGCAACAGATCGCCGCCATTGCCCAGCTGGCGGGTGAGCTGGAAACGCTGGAAGTGCGCCAACAGTGTCTGGAAATGTTGCTGAAGAGCAAACGCCTGCAGCCGGAACTATTTCAGAGCATTGTCAACGCCTTTGCACGGGCGGCGGAGCAGGTGCAGCCGCCCGACGAGGCGACACAGGAGTTTCTGCATCAGATCGATAACTACAAACGTTTAACGGATCTCTACCTAACCTTGAGTCGGGCCCAGTGGCAGCAGCAACAATCCGGCGATGGCGTTGCGCCACCCGTAGAGCTGTTGGAGCTCTCCGATGCCGATCTGGTGACCATCAATCAGCTGGTCATCTTGCTGGGCAACGACGAAGAGAAGCCGGCTTTGCGTGAGGTCAGCTTTCAGCTACAGGACGCCCATAAAGTGGAGGAGTTTGTAGACTATCTGGGCATCTTCAACATCGACAAACCCAACTGTGTGACCCTGCTGCCGGAGAAGGCGGATAAATACGGCAGCGTGAGCAACGATCTCCTGGGTAGCTTCTTTGCGCAGGGCCTCTGCTTTGACCAGTTCAAACAATGGGTCACCGAGGCGTGCATACCCAGCAAGGATCTGCTCACGCTGGTCATCTACTTTTGGCTGGAAAAGCCCTTCAAATATACCAACTGGTAAGTGTAAAACAAATACAAAAATCGGAGTCTGAAGATATATCCGTATTTTAAGACTTAATTGGAAACTTATTTGCTCCTGATCAAAATACTTTATGGACTCAGAAAATTCACTTTTAAATTTTTTTGTTCAATTTTTATATCTTGCATGCGTTATAAAAATAATTGTTACGTTACGTATGTCCGTAACGTGTGATTACGTGACGTGTGACACTTAAGCTACTTTGTTACATGTAAGGAACTACGTAATGTAAAGAATGTCATGAAACTTACGTCCGTAGCGCATGTCACATGACGTATGTCCGCAACGAACTTTACATAACGTATGTCCGTTACGTGTATCAGATAACTTATGTACGTAAGGCAAATCAATTAACATTTAAATATTTTTGTAATATTAATATTACCCTACCAAGCTGCTTGATATACTTTTATCTATAAATGTTTCCCTCAAATCTTTTTACTTAAACACGTTGAATTCTAGAAACCTTTTTGAAAGATCCTTTAAAAATTCTTTTCTTTTACCGCTGTGCCCTCTTTGTCAGTGATGAAGTCGTCGAGGACATGTCACGCATTGCGTCCATGGTGCGCGTCATCTGCGAACTGGCCGGCGAGCATATACACGACTACGCGTACAACGCCATCTCGCCGTGGTGGCAGCAGGTCCGTGAGCTGCTGCTGGAGAGCAAACAGTTCTCCGGTCTGCTGGTGGCCATCGTCTGCCGTATGGTGGGCACGCAGCTGTGGCGGTGCCGGCGCGACGGTTCCTGCGATGAGAGCGCCGAGGAGGAGGAGCGCTGGGAGAGCATATCTCACGAAGAGGCTCAGTGGGGTCTGCTCACCGGCAAGCTGGAAGATGTGGCCGTGCTGGGCGCCATTTTAGGGTAATCTGTGCTAGCTCTAACCATGCCCCAAGCACATTGTTAAACGGTTTCTCCATGCAGGCAGTCAAAGATCTGTCGTGATCCCATTGGACCGGAGTTGGCGTACGTCCAACCTGACTGCAGCTTGAAGAATATTCTGAACAGCGGCAAGGGCATTGTCTCGGAGCTGACGGCCAAGTGGCTGAACAGTGCGCGCCTCAATCCGGCGCTGATTGTGGAGATAACGCCGCCGGAGAACGAAACGGAAGAGGAGCCAGAAGCGAGCGACAAAACAAAAACAAAACCGAAGGCCAAGCAACAGGCGAAGGTAAAGGAGAAGGAGACACCCGAGGAGGAGCTGAAGCAGCTGGAGGAACTGGAAGAGGCGCAGGAGGCGCACGCGGGCAAACCCAGCGAGCCACTGGAACCGGTGCTGGAACGCTTGGCCCTGCTCCGCGCACATTTCCCCTTCAGCCTGGAGTCCGGCGTGCTGCTCAGCCTCATGGCCTGGCAGCATATGGTGCACTGGAGCAAACAGCTGGCCTCGCTGGAGCATTTCCGCGCCGCCCTGCGCTGCCTCAAGGAGTACCGCAGCCCCGACCTGGCGCTGAAGCACGGCACCTGCTGCCTGCTCTGGAACGCCACGCTGCGATATCCGCTGCAGGCGGCGGCCAAGCTAATGCAGAAAGTGGGCCGCCTGCCGGTGGACAAGATGTGCCAACAGGATCTGGACATGACGGCGGCCCTGGTGCCCGAATTTCTCGAGCTGTGCCTGGAATTCCTGCAGCACTTCAGCAGCTCCATGGAGCACGGCAAGCGCGAGCTGCAGTTCGAGCAGGCGCTGAGCGATGGCGAACTCCCGCTCCATTTTCTGGCGCTGCAGCAGCATCACGTCCTGCCCGAGCTGCTGCAGCTGCAGACCCAGCTGTGCACCGTGCTGCATTTCATAGCGCACTTCCAGCTGCGCCTGTCGCGGCCGCTGACCACGCTCTTCGATGCGCTGGCCAACAAGGCGCTGCTGGCGGACATCAACAAGGAGCTGAGCTATGCGCTGCCCCCGCCGGATCTGGTGCTGCAGGAGCAGCGCACACAGTTCCTGTGCAATGTGGTGGCCGCCACCATGGACCTGATACGCGAGGATCTCGAGCAGCTCTACATACTCGATCATGTCTACTACATGTCCAAGATCTGCGCGCTGGCCGACAGCTGGCAGCTGGACAAGCTGCCCATATTGCGCAAACAGGTGAGCTGAGGGCAACGATTTCTATCGAAGATTGCAGTATCCACTTTGCAGGTTGTGGAGCTGTACGCCTTTGGCTATGATGCGGAGGCGCAGGTGCTGCTCCAGGACATTAGCGAGGATGAGGAACTGGGTCGGTTGCTGCTGGAGATTGCCGGCCGGCGCTTAAATCTCTATGCGGACGGCTCGCAGTCCGCCTTTCTGAAGATTGCCTCGGTGGGCCACCAGCTGCTGGCCTATCTGGATAACTTGGTAAGTCTCTTGCATAGCTTGCATAGCTTGGTAGCCCACTCACATTGCTGCACTGCAGAAGGAGTCCGATACGGAGCATAGCATTGCCATCAGCGCCACCAAGCCGGAGGAGATTGACGTTAGCCTACTGGATAAGCTGGTTACCCATGTGTATCGATGCCTGAGCCGACGCGGCTCCAAGCACCTCATCACCGTCGCCCAGATGTACAATGCGATGCGCATGCTGCAGACTTAAAGGAATCACTTTAATTTCATTCCCAGCGCAACTGCATCCAAAAATATTTATGCCCAACACACATAATATAAATTAACGAAATAAAACAAAATATCGGACTCGATCTAGAAGTGGAATTAGCACGGCTTGCTGTCCACCTTGGTCTTGCGCAGCGGAGGATTCGTCGTAGGAGTGGAGCCAGTTATGGGCTTGCTTACTCTGGACATAAAATTGCAGTCCGGCTTGGTGCAGCCGGTAGAGCGACTGCTCAAAGTGGGACCTCGTAGAGTGGGACTGTTCTTGGACTTTCCTGGGCTGGTCTTCACTTTGCCTGGGCTGTTGGCCGGACTACTTTGAGCCTTGGCATATCCGGGACTAGTGTCAGCCTTGGCCTTGCCTGGGCTGGAGCCAGCCCTGGGTATGCCCAGAACACTGTTAGTCTTGGGCTTGCCCAGGCTGGCGCTGGCCCTGGCAGCGCCCAGAATAGCCCCACCCTTGAATCGGGTCGGTTTCGATGGTGCTCTGATGTTAATGGCCGATGTTTGGGGATCCACCTTGCCCACCACGGGCATATAGTGCTCCAAAAAGTTTTCAGCTTTCACCTGGCCAATAACTGGCGGCGTCGGCAGATGGTCCATCATTTCGGATGGATATACCCTCAGATGTGTGTAGACGGGTATATACAACTGCGTCGTATCCAGTTCGATGCGCTGCTCAATGGCACTCTGACCGGGCAGCTTGAAGTGCTTGCCCAGGTAGGGCTCCCGAAGTGGACGATCGAACATGTTCTTCAATTCGGTGGTAGTTTCGTCCACTTCGCGTTCATCCTCCCGTTCCTCAGCCGTTTTGGGGCGCTTAAACGAGATCGATGCCTGAACGCCCGAGATGACTTTCAGCGTTGTGGAGCTGGCGACCTTTTTTATGTCCGGTGGCAGGCGATATGGGCGATTTTCCTCGCCGGAACGCTCGAAGGGCGTCAGCTTCGACCAGGGCAGCACAGTGCCCAGTGTGCCCAAATAGCGTCCGCCCTGTGTCCAAAGGCGGCAGGAAAAGTCGTGACTGCCGCTGGTGAACAGAGCAGAAGAGGATCAGGAGCAGGTCTCCAACTCGAGAGCTCTGACGACCTACCTCAATACGATCTTTGGCAAATTGATGAAATTGATGGAATTGATTGCCTTCAGGTGTCCCTTGAAGGAGCTAACCAGCAAGGGTTCCGGCTGGTGGCGTACCGCCCGCTTGGCCCGAGTCAAGAATAGTTCCTTTCGCAGAAATATAAACTCCAGCCTCAGACGGGGCATGCACACGTACGTCTTCTCCTCCTCCGGTATGCTAGACAACAAAATTTGAATTGGGCTTTAGTAGAATGTCTGTCTTTATTAAGTCCCCGCTTCCATAGTTCTAGTTATGAGTTATTTATTATTGTTTTGCCCAAAAAACAGAAAAACAAAACAGAAAACCCCAAGTTGACTTTATTTGGAATTCGCCGAGACACGCAAGGCCAAACTTTCCAAAGTAGCTTGTGGGTGGACTCGGACCCGCTTACAAGTCGGAACACATGTAGGATAATGAGCCGAGTCGTTAGAGTCAATTTGTGTGGTTGCTTTATGCTTGGCGAGCCAAAACAATACAGTGAACTATCGCAGCAAGGATTCGTTAAAAAAGAAACAGGGTCAAATAGGTTGTCTGTTTTACTACCATTCTACTTTATGGTTAATGCAAAATTTATTTATTCATGGTAAAAGTTTTAACAGCTGTTATTAGCATTTACATGTTATGTTATCTTGTCCATTAACATAACAGCTTCAAATTAACAGTTTTTTTTTATCAATAATTGTCATTAGATATTAATAACTTTGGAGACTTTTATTAAACTTGAAAAATGTTTGATTTAACTTAACTTCCTTTCTGCTTTATAGTTAATGATAAATTTATTTATTTATGTTTAAAAGTTTAACAGCCTTTACTAACATCTCGCAATAACATTAAGAGAAATTCGTAACTTCTTAGACTTAAATTAATTTTGAAAAATCTTTGATTTATATTAAATATTATGTTATATTATTTTCATTAACATAAAGATTACATTTTATGTTAACAGGTACTAACAGTTACCTGATCAACATCAACTGAGAAACCCTCTTAGAGCTACTTACTCACCAGTAATTGGCAATATGCCAAACCTTGATATAACCAAAAGCTGTGCCCGTATACAGATAACGATTCTTGCGATCTGTGGCCATGGTCAGGACACAGTCGCCAGATTTGTGCACGGCCAGAAATTCATTTTTATGGCCGCCGTGCTGATGATGCGAATAGACCTGAATAATGCCCGTATCCAGGGAGATGAAGACGCTGCCGTGATCCTTGGTCATGGGACGTTTCTGCAGAAAGAGCACCGCCTGAACGGATACAGGCACGTTGGCGCCATAATCCTTAATCTCATCCGGTTTGGCGCCGTGCATCGTGCTGCGTCGTGTCCCTATCAGCGAGGACATTCGCAGGGTGCGACGCGTCATTTTCTCCTCCTCCGCATTCCGCTTGAGCTCAATGAAGCGACCCGGCTCCATGACATTGTAACGGCGATATGGCTGACCCGTTTCCAGTTTCCAGAAGATGATCTCGCCCGAATAGGTGGCCGTGACAACTCCCTCGCCCAGCTTGACATCGGCACAGGTGATGTCGTCCCCGTGGAACTTGACCCACTTCTTTGGATCGCCATATTCACGACCCTCGACATCGTTGAATTCGGTCACCTGTCGGTCCCAGCCCATGGCCAGTATGCTGTTAAAATATTGATTGATTGACTGATTGATTAACCGACTGATTGACTGAATGCTTAAATGCCTCACTGAATGAGCCTATGAATGATTGACTGACTGATTGTTTGACTGATTGAGTGACTAACTGATTTATTAACCGATTGATGGCTGATTGATGATTGTCTGACTGAATGACTTTTCTACTGATTGATGGTGTTAATTTTTGCTTTCTCATTCATAAAATTAAATTATTGACTATTTGAAGAACTCATTGATTGTTTAACTGATTAATATTCTGATTAGATCTCTAAACGATGGATGACCTAACTGGTTAAAGATTGACTGACTGACTGATTGAGTGACTGACTGGCTGATTGACTTACTGAAATATTAACCGATTGATCACTGATTGACGGTCTGACTGAATCACTTGTCTACTGATTGATGGTGCTTTCTCATTCATAGGATTAAATTACAGACCTAACTGGATTGATTGACTGACTGATTAAGTGACTCACTGATTTATTAACCAATAGATAACTAATTAATAGACTAACTGAAGGACTTGTCTACTGATTGATGGTCTTAACTTTTGACAGATATGATTAAATTCCAGACAATTTGAACTCACTGATTGACTAATGATTGATGACCTAACTGGTTAACTTGATTTCTTGATTGACGGGTTGGATGATTCACCAATCGACTGATATATTCACTGATTAATTGATTGACTGAAAGTTAACGTGATTTTTAAAAATCATCAGATTTTCTGACTGAAAAGTCGAGATATTTGTTATCAATGCCGGATAATACTTGATATACTGTAAATGTTGCATTATTAGTTGTTGGGCCCACTTACCGATCCACCACCCAGATGACAGCGGTCACCTCTTGGTCCATCTGAATGCTCATGTTGCGTATCACGACGGCGTTGTTGTAGTTCCAGATCTTGAGCGAGCCATCGCGAGCGCCGGTCAGCAGGAACTGCTCCAGCGGATCAAAGGTGGCAGCGGTGATCTCAATATCGATGGTCTCGCCATAGATGATCTTGGTGTGGCAGTTCTTCATGATGATCTTGCGGCGACCCGTCCACGGATCCCAGACAATGATGTAGCTGTCGAGGCCGCAGGTCACGATATTGCGGAACAGGCGATTGTAGAGGACCACAGAGACGGGCGCCGCATGGGTGTTGCCATCGGTGAGATCGACGCGCACCCGTGGACAGCACTTGATCTGGATGAGCTTGCGACCGCCGACCAACAGCTCCCGGAGATGCGAATGATAATAGTATTTGATGTCCGTTTCGCTGTGATGGATGATCCGCACCAGATCCCCGTAGGTCTGGAGCAGCGTGTGCTCCTCCAGGTCCCACACCTTGATGATCTTATGGTAATCGATGCTGTACACCTTGTTCTCCTCCGGCTGCACAAACACCGCCACAATGCCACCATTGTGTCCGGTCAGGATTGCCGACGGCTCCGTCGATATATACACATCCCAGATGCGCACAAACGTGTCCGGGCCACCCGTCACCAGAATATTCTTGCTCTCCGCCACATAGAAGACGGTGACGCCCAACGGTATCCGGAAATTGTTGCGATCCTCGTTGCTGACCATGATCAGACCCGGACAACGACCGCGATACTTTTTGGTGTTCCTGTACTCCGCCGAAGCGAACAGCGCATTCATATGCAGCGAGAAGTAGACGCAGGAGATGAGCTCGTTGTGCAGATTGATATGCTCGCGCGGCACCAGCAACGGTATCCGGCCACGCAGCACATCCGCCCAGACGAGCTCGATCAGCGCGGCGCCGGGCTTGGCCTGGAAGGGACCACGCAGATACGGCGAGTAGGAGAGAATCCGGACATTGCCGGCATAATCGCCGAGCACCAGCTTGGAGTGCACCTTGCCATTGTTGTAGAACGCATAGCTCATGCAATAGACGGCATAGGGCAGGCTGCGAATGACCATCCGGAGCGTGAACGTCGAGGCGATCGTCTCGTGGAAGCGCAACTCGCGCTCTGTGGAGGATGTGCAGACGATGCTGACATCGGACAGCGCCTGCAGGGCCAGTATCCAGGTGGGCATCTTCAGGTGAACTGCAGTTCAAAGTGAAGGCGACTTTTTCAGATGAAAGTAACAGTACATTTTGAACTAATCGTTGTCATGAGCTTACATGACGGCCTTGCTGACATGTCGTTGCCTGTGTCTTGCTGTGAAGACGACCTTTTTAAGGAAAATTAACAACTTCAAAGTGCAATTGAACTAATCGATGTCATGAGCTTACATGACGGCCTTGCTGACATGTCGTTGCCTGTGTCTTGCTGT